>JAJLWK010000300.1:0-17407 GCA_030570675.1 Myxozyma neglecta | reverse complement strand
GTGTGCTCTTCCGATCTAAAATATATGGAATAGCAGCAGCTAAAGAAAAAGGCCAACCTAAAATTGCACTAACTGCAAACATAAAAATCGCACGACCAGGGGCTCGTAAACTATCAGGTTCAAGTATATACGCATAAGCAAGCATGACAAAATACATTGAAAAAGACGATGGTAAATATGTCACAGATGCATGAAACATTCCTGTTGCTGTGACCGAAAGAAACAAAAACCATTGGGCAGCCGTTACGGATACATTTCGGGACAATGAACTGTAAAGCTGGACTTCGCAGAATGCGCAAAATGTACCAAGAATTGATCTTAACCCAAAAAACAATCCTGCCTACTCACTATTAGTCCCATCTTAAGCGAAAAGTTCTTGAAACAGTAGTTACCTCGGAGAACCCTGCAAGCCTGCAAACGTTTATAAGAGTGGCATGAATCCAGGCATAGCTCCAACTTCTAATTGCATATAAGGGCGAGTACTCCCACGTTTCGAGTCCAAATCCATGCGTTAAATAATGAGTGGGCTCCCAATAGTTAAAAACTAAGCAATTTATACTGTCAGAAAAGTATGTAGCGACCGCGTAAATTGTAGGTACCTTCATCGCAGTCTGGAATTATACTAAATCGAGCACATAGTGATCTGATTCCCGCGACAACACTGAAAACAACTAATAGATGCTGATATGAAAGTTTTACTGGTATTCGTTCCAATTGTTTGCTTTCGATTGACCCTGACATCTGAAAATGTCGGATCTTTTAAAATTGAGGAAATAACTGCTGAAAGTTGTTTTCCCTGTTAATATGTGCTCGCAATAATAATTGCGATGACCACATTTAAAAAGCAAACTCAAATTTTAAAGTTTAAATTTCAATGGTAAAAATTACAAGCTCATCGCGAAATAGTTACATTGTCCCACTTTCTCCGCATTGGCGGTCCATGTTCACGATTTTTATCATAACTCTATAGTGTTGGATCTAATACTGCATTCAGTGAAGTCGAAAATACACAGATTGAGATAAGCTTCACAATGTCTATAACTGCTGTAACTGCTGGAAATAGCAAAGAGATACCCATATAGTAATATAAAGTGGTACTTTTGAGCTATAAACTCGCGTTAGCTACATTTGAACAAACTATGAATTATGAATCAGACAATGTTCATGATACTGAAACCGTCTATAATACAAACGAGGGTCAAGACGATGCGTTGAGTAATTCTAAAGAAAGGATCAAACTAATGCGATTGCTACTATACAATCTTAATCTAACTTTTTGAGTCCGACAGATAGAAAGCATACTTTCCACTGTTACATGATCAAGTGGAAACAGGAGAGCTTAATGAAGTTGCTACAAATAGCATAGGCGTCACTGTCTGTGACGATTCTCAGAGGAAGTCATTTCAGTTCTTGGGAAATCAGTATTGAATCACCAAACAAGCCAGTTATGCCCATCAATGTATCTAGGACCTGACTGGAAAGTTGACAGACTGTGGCAATTAAGCTTATTGTAAGAAACCTTTACTCAGAATGAATACAAGACTTTTATGTATTAAACTCTCGACTAGAAATAGATTCACATTATTGCTGTAGTGCCGCTAATAACAACCACCGCCAATGCAAATATAATCAGAGCCGTAAGTACAGGTGGAGAGGATGCACTGCGCTGATGCGGTAATATTTAATATGTTGAGTGTACTCAGATACACGGCATAACCAGGACCAGGAATAGGGAGAAAGGCCGGAAAATACAGTATTCGTTATTTAATAGGTAATATAGAGAATGATGTAGAAATATATTACCGAAGCCAATTTTACAAAAACAAACAAAGAAGCAGTCCCCCCAGTATTACAAACATTCCAAGATTATAGAGAAAGAAAGACAACTCCAACATGACTACGTGCAATCTTCTAATGTGCAAAAACTAAACAAAACAAAATTCATGATAACGATTAAGTTGAAGAATGAGAAACAGATTCAAGAACCTTTTTCTCGGCAGCAATGACGGCGTCCTTTGCCTGTTTGAGATGAAGAGTGTCTGATACCTTTTCGCCAACCTTGTGCTCAAGGGCGAGCTCAGAGTCAATTGAGTGCTGAACAGCGGCCTTTGAAGAGAAAGTGAGCCAGGAGAGATAAGCCTGCCAGACGACACTTGCACCAGAGTTGACTAGACCGCGGAAGTGTGGCGGAATGAGAGTGAAGTTGAGAACGACAATATTTGGCCAGAACATGCAACCGTTCATCCAGGCGACGGGGACACGCTGACGGAGATTAGCCATAATTTCTGCTGGGTCTGTGATTCCCTGCCAAACAAGTCCCGAGGAAATGAAGGAAGACAGAAAGAACGGAGCGAAGCAGAGCTGGTTGGCGACGCATTTCAGTGCGAGCGAAACGTACTTGTTCGGATGGTTGATGTAGCGCGCCATGATCAAAAACCAGCGGAATGTTGGCAGCGACAGCACAGCACCGGTCATCATCACTTTTGCTGTTCTCGTCGGATCAAATTCACTGTCTTCGGGGGATAGCAGAAGTTGCGACAACGTGTCGCCAATAAGGCTCACAACCAGACTCTGGAGAACCTGGGTCGTGTGCGGCCTCCGGTCATGGAATTTCTTGTATGCACCGGAGAAACTGCTTGTGACTGATTTCGCAGCTGGTTCTTTACTTGAAACTGCTGTTGTTTGTGAGGATAATTTGCTGGCGTTGGTGGTGGCTGTTGTGGTAGATGATGGCGATGTTGTTTGGGTTTGTGCAGAACTCGGTTCCGTAGCCATGCGTCTCCGAAACTCGCGGATAAAAGTATTTGTCCGTTCCGCCAAATTGCGCCTTAAATTCGCGTAGCGCACGTACATTTCTATAGATCTACCGCGAGTTGTCTCTATGTGTCCTTGTTCTAGAATTGCACTTTTTGGCTAGAGGAGGTGGGATAAGAAAATGGCAATAGAATGGGACAACGGAACGAGTTTTAAACGGGTTCCGACACCGGCAGACTTCCTTGACTAATCCGTTTTCTGTCGCGTCCGGGTAACTTTTAAACCTTTTTTCGAATCTGCCATCATTTGCTTTCATTAAATCTGCAAATTTCAAATACTTTGATTCATTATTTCTTAAAAACCACAAAACAAATTCAGGCCATTGTAGCCGCAGTATAAATCAACCCGTAAAATCATTCTAATGCCCATAGTCCCCGTCACTCCGTTGTAAACGCAAAATATATTGTTTTATTACTAACACGGTGCACGTGACAGCTTTAAAGACGAGAACAAAAAAAATCTGCGACGTAGTAAGTGTGAATAGTAGAAAGCTCCAAACTATCGTGGAGCGTTAAGCTTGCAAATTACTTTCATTTCTCCGTTTTCCAAATATTTTTCTTTTACGGAGAACTAAAAGAACTTTGAATTTGAAGTCCATCAAATAGAACAGAAAAAAAGAAGGACGAAGAAAAGATATAAGAGATGGCTGATCATACTAGAGATCCTTGCCCAATCGTCATTGTTAATGACTTTGGTGGTGCCTTTTCTATGGGTGTATGTGTATTTACTTTTTTCTCACTTTGATGGATATGTTTTGCCTAATGTATTACTGTGTTGACATTGAATAGGTTATCGGCGGCACAATCTGGCACGGAATCAAAGGTTTCCGAAACTCACCTTCCGTAAGTATACTTTATATCTCAGAACAAGATAGAAAGAAACAAAACTGATATCCCCGTTTAAAGGGTGAAAAACGCGCCGGAGCTCTTTCGGCAATCAGATCTCGCGCTCCAGTAGTCGGTGGTAACTTTGGTTCATGGGGAGGTGTCTTTTCAGCATTCGACTGCGCAATTAAAGGAGTTCGCAGGAAAGAAGATCCTTTCAATGCCATCATGGCCGGTTTCTGTACCGGTGGTGCGTTGGCAATGAGAGGTGGTTTCAAACATGCCAGAAATTCAGCTATTACTTGTGGATGTCTTTTGGCGGTATTCGAAGGTGTCGGTATGGTTATTTCTCGAATGATGACGCCTGCTGCTCCTCCTGTCGCTCAACCTGTGCGTTTCCTTTTATTTACATTTATTCATGCGTTAGTCGTATTGACAATATTTTAGCTCCCCGCCTAATCCTCTATCTTTGTAATATAACTGCTCCCATCTCCCCCCGCCTACGAATACTACATAATACAATCAATACACGCACACAATCAAGATCTTAACTTTTCATCTAAATTCACGTTGAAGAAAAAAACAAAACTTTCACATTATATCTACAATTCACCAATCAACTTAGCCGCTTCTTCAATCTCCGCAATACTTAACTGTCCAGGTGCTGCGGCAAACGGCATATCCTTATGAGTAACCGGAGTTAAAAACTTATTGAGCACCCGACTAAGCTGTCCCTTTTTACCCATATTAATTCCCAAGAACGGGATTCCCTTGTTCTTGATAATAGACTCATGTCGTGATCGGAATTTTTCTAATTCGACGTTATCCATACGATCATTTGCGAATCCGACAAATTTGATAACGTCAGCCCATCCGCCACTAATAGCCTCATCGAAATTCTCTTCCCATTGAACACCATCCCATTTCAAAGATCCGCTAAAGTCATGCTGTGAAGCAATAATCTTCGTAAATCTTCTAGCGTCAATGATCTTCTTAACCATCCATGATGGCCACGAAAGTTCAACATCAACATATTCTATTCCTAGTCTCAACGCAAGCAGAATTAACGCAAGCGCAGCATCATAGTCTGTATCAGGGAATTTGCCGCCCTGCGTGATTGTTCGAACTGTAAAAATGATTGGCATGCTAGTGTGTTTTCGAAGAATTCCAATTTGCTCCTGTACATATGCGATACTGGGAATCTTTTCATTAGGAGCTGGTCGTAATAAATCAACTCGTAACTCCAACGCATCTGCACCCTTTGAAATTGCATCCAAAACAGGGACAGCATCACTGACATCTTCAAATGTTAATGATACAAAATAAGATCGCTCCTTTGACGAAATCGTCTCATGAACCGTTGATGTTCCAGTCATTGTAGAAAGTACGCATCCTAAAGTGGTCTTAAAATGAGCAATTTCAGACTCATCAGCAAGATTTGAATTGTAGATGAAAAAGTTTGAGCAAGAAGAGAACCATGCTTCCCGTCTTTGCCACACTGCAAACATATCATCAACGTAACTAGGTCTCGTAACGTCAACTGATAAGTATTCCATAATCAGTTTGACATCGCGATGAACGTGAATAACAATTCCTTCCTCTGAAATGTACTTTTGTAAAAGATCTCGCGCAGCAGGTGTCTCAACAACGCCTCCTCCGCAAGCAAAAACATAATCGGTAGGATACTGGTCTTTAACTTCTTGCAAATACTTCAACTCTAAATCACGAAATCCTGACCAATCATCTTGCTTAATAACTTGAGGAATGGTGCGTCCAGTTTGCTCCTCCAAGTACACATCCATATCGATGAATTTCATGCCTAACGCTTCGGCAATCCATTTTCCAACAGATGTTTTACCAGCACCACGCATTCCAATAACGAAAATACTCTTTCTGTTGTTCGGTTTTATTTCCTTTTGCACAAGCGCGTTGACGTCTTCGAAGCCTTCAACTTCAACTTTGAATTCACTGAACAGAACATCCCAGTATCCTGGCCACGTCTTCTCAACACATCGTCTGTCTTTGATGAGAACAGTTCCGGATGTAACGACAGCAAGTAAACTAAATGACATTGCGACTCGGTGGTCATCATAAGTGTGCACGCCACCTTCAGGGACCTTTAAGTCATCAATAGACTTGACACCGTGAATTTCAATTCCATCAGGAAGTTCAGTAGCATAAACACCGAATTTACCAAGTTCAGTAACCATAGCAGCAATACGATCACATTCCTTCACACGTTGATTTGCGATTCCGACAATTTGTGTAGGCACAGACTTTTCTTGCCCGTCATGAGCGACTGCAGCTAAAACGCTAGCAGTCAAGAACGCATCCGTCATAGGCTCCATGTCGACAAGCGGCAATGGTTTGAGGTGACCACGTGGAGGGCCAGTAACAGTAGTCGAAGTAGCAGTCTGCTCAACTTGACATCCCATGGGTCGTAGAACGTCGACAGCAAACTTTGCGTCACCTTGTAATGATGCTGATCCAATGTTGGGAACAACGCAGGTTGTGCCGGTGATGGCAGCAAAAGCCAGCGGATATGTAGCAGAGCTTGCATCACTTTCAACGACGTATTCAGTAGGTGCGGTATAAACACCCTTCGGAATCAAGTACGTATGAGGCTCGGTAGTAGATTTCTTAACAGTGACTCCAAAAGATGCCATCATGGCAATCGTCATGTCAATGTACGACTGAGAGATTGGCTTTCCACCGACTAACGACAAAACAGTAGGGCTCTCGGCATAAGGAGCTGCCATGAGTAAAGCAGAGACATACTGTGACGAAATTGTTGCCGCAAGCTCAATGCGGCCGCCACGAAGATGGGTGCCTGCTGCAATTCGTAAGGGCAGACATCCAACGGCTTCAAGATAATCAATATGAGCGCCATTATCACGAAGTGCGTTGACAAGGGGAGCAATAGGACGTTCCTTCATGCGCTTATTGCCAGTTAAGACGATAGAATCTAGTTTCGCAGCAGGCTTCACCAAAGTGGCAACGGCAGTAAGAAAACGAGAACTAGTACCGGAGTTCCCAAGGTAAATCTCTTCGGGGGTGGCAATAAGCCTACCTCCTTTTCCTTTAACTTGAAGGACGTCTTCACCAGAAGGTGAAGAAATCCAGGCGAACTCTGCACCAGAAAGCTGAGCAATAGCGTTCATCATGTGCTCAGTATCATCTGAACGAAGTAGGTTGTGCATGTTTGTGGTAGAATCGCTGAGAGCAGCAAGAAGAAGAGCACGGTTAGAGATTGATTTTGAACCGGGCGGTGTAACTTCAACTGAAGCAGAGGAAGGTAGAGAAGTAGAGTTAATAAGAGCATCAGCAGACAGAACAAATTTGATAGCAGAGTCATCAACTGAAGATGCCTTTTGCTCATAAGTTTTACCAATACCAGTCAATAAAACGACTTTCTTCTGAGCGCCAGAATTCTTCTTGTCGACAGCCATGGTTTTGAGAAGAGCATCAACGGGAGTAGGGCGTGCGTTTGTACGCTCAACAACAACTTTGTCGTATACAGAGACTGGCAGACCATACGCAGAGAGGATCTTTGAGAGACGAGCAACGGCTGAGTCAGGTAATAATCCGAGGAAACGAGAAAGCTCAGCTTCCTTAATCATTCCAATAGCGACACATTCACCATGAAGAATCTGAGGAGTGAGAATAGCTTCATAAGCATGACCGATTGAGTGACCAAAGTTGAGGATATTGCGAAGTCCACCTTCACGCTCATCGGCCGAGACAACGTATGCTTTGACTTTAATTGAGCCAAGGACAAGCGCGTGCAGCATAGCCTCGATGGAAGAAAGGTCGACAATGCCTGTTTTGGGGTCACGGTTGCGGAAAGCGGCGAGAAACGCATCGACGTTGGTTTCAAGGCGCACAAACTCAGTCTCGTCCCAGAATGCTGCGGTCTGCGAAATGACCTGTCAAAATTTGCCTAATTGGGAAAGTAATAAACATGCACTTACCTTAATGATCTCAGCCATACCGTTGATGAACTCACGTTCAGGCAGGGTTTCGAGAAAGGCAAGATCAACAAAGACTCTTTCCGGTTGCCAAAAAGCACCGACTAAGTTCTTTCCAAGCGGGACGTCAATTGCGGTCTTTCCGCCAATTGATGAGTCAACCATTGCAAGCAAAGTAGTAGGAATTTGAATAAAGCGAATTCCGCGCATAAAAGTAGCAGCAACAAAGCCCGCCATGTCGCCAATAACACCGCCTCCGAGCGCGAGAAGCACTGAGTCGCGAGTGCAGCGTTCGCTCAGCATCCAGTCTTCCAGCTCGGCTTTAGTCTCACGACTCTTAGATCGCTCACCGGGCGACACTGTGCGCCAGAGCAACCGTGGAGGATTCTCTAAACCACTTGTAAGCTCAGCAAAGGCATTTTTGAAGGAGTCAAGATGAAGAGATGCGATGTTGGTGTCTGTAATAAGGACATAAGTCGACGACCGAATTTCCGAAAGCACTTCCGAGAGTAAATCGCGAACTAGACCATATCCGACAACAATTGTGTCTTTTCCGAGGATCTCCACCCGCGCTGTCTTTGCAATTGTACTCATTGTCGCGAGCCAATGGACAATATTCTGGCCAAAGTACGATTCATTAAGCGTATTTTTTTTTCTTTTGTTTGACTCTTGTTTTCATATCACGTGCCTTATAAAAAAGATTATGTGTATCACGTGTATGTCATGTGACTTTTAGACGTGCGGCTGCATTGGCAACCCGTTTCCGCCGAGCGCACAGCCTCGTTCTAATCTCCAGAGTCAAGATGTGCATTTAAAAGAGCTTTCCGCCGCCCGTTTTTGATTATCTTTCTTGTTTTTGTCTATGTAATTTGCTGTGTAAATTACCGTGTAAAGTGTATCAATCTGTGAAATAAGTCAAAATGGGCAAAGCACAGTCAAAACTTAGCAGTGAGCAGTTGCTCGAGCTCCAAAGGTCAACATACTTTGACCGGCGCGAGTTGCAACAGTGGTACAAAGGTAT
Source organism: Myxozyma neglecta (assembly GCA_030570675.1). Lineage (NCBI taxonomy): Eukaryota > Fungi > Ascomycota > Lipomycetes > Lipomycetales > Lipomycetaceae > Myxozyma > Myxozyma neglecta. The sequence goes on along the minus strand of JAJLWK010000300.1, from coordinate 8,780 downwards.
TCTTATCTATTATGCTGTTTGAGGTTATTGAATAATTACTAACATGTCAAAGACTTCTTGAAAGATTGCCCGTCTGGACAATTGAATAAAGCCGAGTTCCAAAAGATTTATAAACAGTTCTTCCCTTTTGGTGATCCGTCGTCATTTGCTGAATATGTGTTTAATGTCTTTGACTCTGACAAGTCTGGCACAATTGACTTTAAAGAGTTTATTTGTGCATTGTCGATTACTGCTCGTGGGTCCGTTGAGGAGAAACTGCTTTGTATGTCTACTCTAATGATTGATATTGACGGTAGTCTTAACATCAACCAGGGTCCTTCCAACTCTACGATCTCAACAACGACGGCCGTATTTCCTACGACGAAATGCTCCAAATTGTCGAAGCAATCTACAAAATGGTTGGCTCGATGATGAAACTTCCCGAAGACGAGGCTACTCCGGACAAGGTATGCATCTGGTCTTTTGTTCTTATTGTTGCAGCTCACGTGCTCGGTTACTGACGGGGTTCAGCGCGTAATGAAAATATTCACCGCGATGGATAAAGACAAAAACGGAGAATTGACAATTGACGAGTTCAAAGAGGGCTCGAAATTGGTAAGTTGATATGTTGCCGACTTTCCGGAAATGTGCACCCGCTAACTTCTTTCAGGACCCCACAATCATCTCTGCTCTTAACCTCTACGACGGACTTGTATAATCACGTGACAGAAGTTCAGTGGATTATTTTAGTAGTTTTAAAGGCGTTTATCTTTGTTTGTTTATTTGAGTTTGTATGGTGTTGATGAGGAGGTATGGTAGTTAGTAGTGGTGTAATTTATTCGTATACGATTCAGAAAAAAAACTCCGACCCAATCTGCGCTCTTCTCGACATCAACCCAACTACTGTCCAAACAATCATTTATGAATCCTCCCAGCTCTTCTCCACTGTTTCCCGAACTCTCTTCTCGTACTGTTTCCGGTGGTCTTTGTACATATTCGAGGCCTCGACGTTCGCAGGGCTGGCTGTGTTCGGATCATTCAGCAAGCTCTGAATCGACGTCAAGATAGCAGCCACATCATACGTCGGCGACCACTTATTCTGCAAGATATCGAGACAAAGATCTCCGGACGCGTACACATTCGGGTGGAACATCTGCGAAATAAAACGCACTGTGGGTGGTTTATTCGGATATTGCTCGTCAAACTGCATCAGTAATCGAAATGTGCCGTCTTCAAATGGTGTGTCGTTCGGGCCGATGATTACAGCGTTCCAGGTCATTACGTTATCAGACACGGGCGATGCGCTCACGCCCGCCGGCGGATCTTGCTGCATGCGCTTTGTTTATTGTTAGTCTTGCCTTGTTCTCGTCTTTCTGGAGTACACAATCTACGTACCTTGAAGTCCCGCATAAGTCTTCGTCTCGCTGTAGTCGACATCCTGCTTGTATCTTAAAGACAACGTACCCTCTGTGAATTCACCACCAAACAAGTATAGAATAAATATAAAGTGCGAATCGGTTATGAACCAGACTTATCTGTTGCTTCACTGAATAGATTGACACAGAAGAGGTGGAACCGCCCCTCGCCGCCCTTTGGGAGATTTGATTACTGTAGCTTGGGATTAAGGTTTCGACCGCCACTTCCGAGTTCAACTTGTATTTCTGATGGTGAATAGATCTGGTTCAGTGCAGTAGCAGGTGTTGTTTAATGGTCTGGACGATGTAGCGTGTCTGCAGGACTTGATACAAGCTGGTGTCTGTGACGATGCTGTCCAAGTCGATCATTTCAATGCTTTCTACTGCATCATGACTGCTTCCAGTTTTGCTACTGCATTCTTGAAATTACCCATCTTTGAACTACAACTGTTGCTTGGATATCAAAGTCTATAACTGATCTGGAAAGCATCTGTAATACTTGCAACGATTTGTTTTTGTTGTTTAGATAGCCGTATAAGTTAACTCGCTGAGTAGTAACAGTTTTCCCTTGCCTAAATTCTTGATAGAATCACTCTAATCCGAAATTTATTAAAAGTTAATATCTATGAATTAGCTTGCAAATCCGGAAAACGTTAGAAGAGCTTTTAAACTGCGAGCTACGCTTTTTATCTAGCTTTCTTCTGATTACCGGATTTTTCAATCTCCCATAAGACATACATTCAAAGTCTACTTGTATGTTTTATAGTCAATTTTTCAATTGTACATTGTTTAACTTCAAGCTGCTGTAAAATTCACACCATGTAACTGTGCCTGAAAAAGTGTAAGTTTCGATTTATGCTTCATAGATATCCCTGAATCTCTCTGTGGTCCTTTCACAGAGGCATCTATTGCTATTAAAGCCTGCCAACTCTTGGACAAAAAAATGATCTATATGAACAGTCGCACCTCTAAAACTCATATTAAATATTACAACTTTGCGCAAAATTGTGAACTAATCTCTCAATAAGCCTAACGATACAATAGAATACTCATATTTCTAGACAAATTTAGTAGTAATTAGTCCGTCGCTTTCTTTCTCTATGTGTAAATGGTTCAATCCATAATGCACAATCACTTCACTCTAGTCCATCTATCTTCACCTCAACATCCCCCACAATTTCCAGGCAACATTGGCACATAGCAAAACAGCCGCAGGCACGGCATACATTTGTAGTAACTCTGTATTCTTTTTCAATTTCACTTCAGTATCGAAATGCTCTTCACCATCGAAATGTCCATTGACATAATAACTTTCCATCAGCGCATCTTTCTCCATCCATCTGCGTTGAAGCCATCGTTCAAATTCTGATTCATCTTCAAGTGGAATTGATGATTTTTTGAATCGTCGCCAGTACATGTGCACACCCTTTGGTGGACGTCCTTGAGCGTAGATGACTGGAAGCGTAAAGAAATCCTGGCCATACGCACCACGAGGAACACCATCGTACGCAATTGTACAGTCATAAACGTACGATACGTCGAGGTTCTTGAGTGTAAAATAAAGACCTCGAGCGCGTGGAACGAGCAGATGCTCCGGTTCGGGGAGATTGAGTTTCTCAGCATATGCGTGGCTGCGCTTTTTGGTATTCTCGGTTAAATTTGTGCCTTCAGGAAAAATCAAGACCCATGCAGGCCAATCAGGTTCGCTACTAATACCCGCGAGAGCAGAGCGCATACGTTCCTGATCTTTTTCCCATTTACGAGAAAGGAAGACTGTTCATTAGCACATACGGTGTGTAAATCAGACTCAGATTTAAACGTACTAAATTTAAAATACTGCATACCCCAGCCGAGGAACGGGACATTTTTCAACGACTCTTTCAAAATAATGTACAGGCCTCCATGGTTTCTACCAGTGTAAGCTACCCACCAAAGATAGAGCCAGTCAGAGTCAATTTGGTGATTCGCCAATAAAACAATGCGTTCGCCAAATTTCGTCTCAATTGATCCGTCTGACGATCGTTTGATCAGTCCTGACACCGAACTGTCGCCTACTATATGAACAGGCGTAGGTGCCCACACTTGGGTCATGGATGTCAGCAGGAGACCAAAGTGTTGTTTGGTCATGTCGACGTAGGCGTGGAACCATGTTTTAGAAAACATTCGTATGGGAAGTCCAACAAGCTAGTATTTAAATTGACATTAGATAGTCTTCTTTGACAATTTTTTTTGAAATTGGGTATAATTGAGTTATGTAGTACACACCTGCGTCAGATTGATTCTGTTACTCAAAGTTAGCACAATTCGTCATATCCACAAACGCAACCCATCTAACCAAAATAAAAGTAGAAATCATCCAACTTACGTCAAAACAGCTGTTGTAAAATAAATTGCTACAGTCACAAGTCTAACAGCGCGAAAGACAAACGGCCGCTTCTGCCGCAGCGACGAGGTCGATGCCGTCGAAAGAACGGCCGCCCGCTTCGCCATCGCTGCACTCGACACTGCGCTTGCAGAAGCCGACTCAAAACCGCCTCCCGAAGACGGCGTTGACTCTGCAAGCGGTGTCAACTCTAACTCCGGCGTCTGAGACGACATCGGTTTGGGAGAACACGGTCTGCTTGCCTCGGTTGATGATGTGGAGGATAAGCGGTGATGGTTGGATAAGGGGTTTGTGCCGTATGCTTGATTTGGTTATTGTGCAAAAAAACTAGTTACGCGATATTTTTGAATAAGATTTTCAAAAGTCTACAGTCTATTCGGCAGTTCTGAAAAGAGGCATTCGTTGCTGTCGTTTTCAGCATTCTGGCGTGTTGATTGAAGTTCAATATTAGCATTCCCATACAAAAACTGGCACTCCCAACTACATCGTTTAACAATCATACAGAATACAAAAACCCTTCGTTCTTTGTCTTGTAAATAACATCAATATAGAAAGTGGATTCTTCATGGTCTAGTTTCGAGCGTGATTAAAAATTCAGCAAATAGCAGGTGAAAACACTAAATTTCTGCGCAAAGTTCCTTAGCGAAGGCTTGAACTTTACCCTCATTAAAAAAAGAACAAACAACAATCAATCAGTTTTTCTATTCTCCCTACTTTCGATACAGATTTCTATTATGATTTAGACAGAATAGGAAATCGTAAGCATAACAAGAGATGTAAAAATACGTAAATCCTCAGAAATCAACACTCAACCACAGAGAACCAACAGCACCTAATTACCGTATTCAGACTTTTATCCAGCAAACACGAAAATCGAAAGGCGCGTGCACGCGAACTTCAACTCTAACGCGCTCCTCTTTTGCCTCTTTTCCCCGCACCCGGCAAAAAGTCTCGGCTTTTACATTCTCAGACTGGCCCCTTCGTTTTCCTTCTTTTCTTTTCTGCCTTTTTTTAACTGTATGGGCTGGTAGATGAATGTATATCTTCACATTTCATTCAGCATGATAGATTCTGCTTTAATTTGTCGAAAGTTCAGATGAAGAATGACAAGCGGAATAACTATAAATGAAAAAAAACGGCAAAAAAATCTTCTATTTCGGTATGTTGATCTTTCAGAAATGTATCAATCAAGCAATCTAGCTCTCATTTTTACTTCAATAGAAAGCAATCTAGTGTTTGGTTGATTTAGCCAGTATTGATTACTTGATCAACAAAAGTACTGTGATTCAACAATCGAAGAATAAAAGATGATATGATCATATTGCCGAATTAGGTATCTAGGTCACAGCTTTCCGATCAAGTACTCTCCTTTCTAAAAACAGATTTTTTACTCAAATAAATTTCTGACGAGTTCCATTTGAAGGCTCTGTTGTTGTTTTTCTTTAGAGCAAAAACTTAGACATGGAAATAAATCGGTGGATTCAAGTTGTCAAGGTATTTGATGAAACTTACATTTATCCAGGTTTGCGGCAAACTGAACAACAGAGCAGCATCTGACTAAACCTTTCATGAAGGCTTCAGACAACAGACATCAAAAGCACAGATTGATTGTAACGTTAACAGAAGCAGCATTCATGTATTTCACAGAAGTTTTCAAATTAACGTTTCTTTCAAGTATCAATTTGAACGATCTTTAACACTCATCTTTCGAAGTTGTGCTGTTTCGTTTATTCTCTTCTCTGTTTAATATAAAGCTGTATAGGAAGATAATGCAAAGCTAGAATCATAGCACTCCGAATCACCTCAAAGCTGAAATACCTCTATACAAGCTTTGAAAGTCATGATACTCATTTCCTCATAGCTTTTCTGCTTATACCTTTCATATCCTGTATACGATGTCATGAGTCCAGTTCACTTCCTTCAAGTCCTTCTCAGTATCAACGGAAGCATTCAATTAATTCAAACAGCAATTCAATACGTTTACAGTTAAATTCAAGCGATGCCCTGCACCGTGCGTTTGATGATGTTTATGTATGAAACCGCCACGCTCATCGCGTCGTTCGCTTGTCATCCGATCTCCGAGATGCCTCCGAAGGCATACATCCGAACTGTTTTTTTACGATTCTGTTTGTGATTTATCTGACTTTTACTGTGAAGGAAATGTTTGTGAATACCGATGTATTATTGGAATGCACAGCATTAGTCATTCTACATTATAGATATATACCCATTCAAACGCGACGCGACAAAGACGACATTCTCAAGCTTATTATCAAAAGAGACAAGAGACATGTTTAGACAAGAAGGCAAGTCATGAATTCAGTCCCACAAGTCTGTTCTCACGCCCGCGCGAAACCAAAACTTTTAAATCCGAACCGAACCCAAACAAGAATATAAAAAAAACAAAAATCAAAGAAAAAAATGACAAATAACATATCATCGGTAGAAACACATTTTTGCGCGTGTTATGTTACCGGAACAAAGACAAAAACGCAACAGCAATTAAAAAAGATTCATCATTATTAACAATTAGGCACAAGAACACGAAGCAGACTTTTTATTTGTTCTTGCGAAGAAGAGCCTTGCGAGCAGGGTTCCAGGGCATGGGGATAGGCTTGATAACAATAAGGGAATTCTCTTTGTTGGCCAAACCGGCGAATGCATTGTAGAATGCAAGAAAGGCAGCAATAAGACCAAAAACACCACCAACGATTGTGATTGCAGTCTTGTCAGGATAGAACTTGCCGATACCCAAGAACATGAATGCAAGATCAAGGGAAGCAAACAAGAGGAAGAAAGCAACGGTAGATCGGAGTGTGCAGAGAACGAGACCGAAAGTGAAAATGAACCAGCCCATGAGGTAGATACCCAACATGGTGTTCAATCCGTGAGTGTCATCGCCATACGAGGAAATAATACCAAAAGCATTGGTCTCGATCGCAGCAAAAGAAAGCCAGAAGCCACCAAATGAGGATAAAGCGGTGGCACCAAAAGTGTTCTCAACGGCCATCTCCCACATACCGGCAAGCAACTGAATCACACCGCCATAGAAATATCCGAGACCGATGAAGGTAGACGGGTTACTGACGCCACGAACACGAACATTAGCCATGCAAAGAACAAAGGTGGTGAGCCCGAAAGCACAGAGACCGAGCGGCGCAGGGTTACCAAATTTGCGAGTAGGTTGGTACGAGTATCCTAAACGAGACAGAAGTTAGTATTTTGCGCTATTTTTCTTGACAAAGTCATGACAAAGTCAATGCTAAGCAGAGTCTAGTTGTTGCTGTTGTGTATGTTGCTGTGTGTGTATGTGATGAAGTCAATGTGAAGTCTCGGAGGCCGGCCGGAGCGAGGATAGGGTGCAGTGCGCCGAGTCACCTCCGAGCTGTCGCCGAAACACTAGCGCTCGGAGACCTCTCGGAGACCTCTCGGAGACGAAAAGAACGTATGCGACCGCCTCGACTAGAGCACGAAAAGAGTATATATATATCCTGACGCGCCCTTCGAAATCTGCTGGACGACTGAAAGCCATACTCGCTGTAATACCCAACTGTGATGGCCAACGTGTTGAGTTGGTCTGTTGAACCCCACTTGCACAGATGATTTGATATTTGAAGCAAACTGGTGGCAAATTTTTCGCCGCGAGTATGCGACAAAAGACAAACATCAGCGCATAGTGAAGCAAATATAGTATACTTAAAAGTACTTCTATTGAGCTGACCTCTGGCGACACAACATAGTATTTACTAGCAACAACGACGACTGCTGAAAAGCATTGAAGTCGAGATTAGAAGAAAAAAAAGAGTAAAAACATACCAGGATTAAGGGTACCACCGAAAGCGCTCATGAGCTCTCTGCGAGAAACCCAGGACCCGCCGATGCGAATGAGATCAGGATCATCGTCATGGGTGACTATGCGGTGAACCTTCAACTGATCGTTTCCGTTGGTTTCGGTGATTCCGGCCTCGAGGTGAGAGAGGTCTGTAGGCTTCTCGCCGTTAGAGGATGCAGCAGTGGACTGGTCAGAAGACATGGCAGGAAGTAGTTTGTTTAGAATGGTTGGTTGTTAAGCGTAAGAAGAGGATGCTGACTGTAGAGTTGATCTGGGCTGACGCGAGCTTCTAAACCAAAGAAGAGTGTGGAGTAAAAGATGTGGAGTAAACAAGAGGGAAGTCAAGGCTGGGGAAGCAGGCTTAAAAAGAAGAAGAAGAAGAGCGGGGTCAGGACGAGCGGACGCAGAAAGAGCGGTGGCGAGGAGCCGTGTCTGGCAAAAAGGAAGCAAGGACGATGCGGGGGAGAGAAAGAAGCGCGGTGTGGCTGGTGGGTAATGTTTGTGTTTTGTTACCTTTCAGCTTTCCTTTTTTAATTATTATTTTCTGGCCCTGTTTTCTGTTTCTCGGTATACCACTTTTCTGTTATATAATAGAAGATATATTCTAGTGAAATACAGAGCACTTCATCAATTGCGCCCCCACCAAGAATTAAATCCCACTTGCACTTCTTACAGCCCGCGCTCTAGTCGCAGCCAGGCAGGGCCGGAACCGTCTGGCCGAGTCCGGGTGACGGCGAGTGCGCGTGGGTGCGGCTCAACGCTGACCTAAGCTTCCGGTGGAAGAAAGAGTCTATTTCCTCGCAAAGGCTAATAAGTCACGGGATGCGCCACCCTACGGAAATAGATTCGCGAGATGGCCAGTTAGTTGGGTTGTGTGGAGGATATGACAGACGCTGTCATGATTACCTCACTTTCCGGATATGTCCTTGAAAATAAAATTACTAAAATCAAAGAAAGCCGTCTTTAAATTGAAAGAAAACTGTAATGAATAAAATAAGTAAATTAAGTAAAATTAAAATCAGCGTTAGAAGTGGCCTGTTCCGTCAGAGACGCCAGAATTACGCACAACATTGACCCGCGCCGCTGACGTCGTTTTTTTTTGGGACGCCATGCTCGGTTTCTCTGTATTTTGAAAAGTACGATGAACTTGTTTATGTTTTGTAGTGGATGT
>JAJLWK010000299.1:0-17456 GCA_030570675.1 Myxozyma neglecta | reverse complement strand
ACCAAAAGTTAATCATAATGTACTTCGGATTTAGTGTGGCGAAGGCATGTCTGAATGCTGTGGTCACTTCGGACACATCGAGTTAGCTAAACCAGTTTTTCATATTGGTTAGTGATCAATGATTCATTGATTTGAGCATTTGCTTCAGATCATTCGATGAACTTAGATGGCTGATACACAAATTTAGGATTCATTAGCAAGATCAAGAAAATCTGCGAAGCAGTCTGCTTTCATTGTGGCAAATTGAAACTTGATGAGGTTAGTTGTTATTTTGCGCATTTTTCATTGATTTTTAAATGCTCACTCTGCTATTTAAGAGCAATCCCGCATTTGCCCAAGCTATAAAAATTCGCGATCCTAAACGCCGGTTCCAGGCGGTCTGGGCGCTATGCAAGGGTAAAATGATGTGCGAGACTGATGTTCCTAATGATGATGATGAAGCTTTTGGTCTCCTAATCAAGAAAGTGATAATTTTGCCTGATACTCCAAGCAAATCAAAGTACTTTCTTTCGTAAAAACTGAAATACATACAGTTTCACATTTGAAATTTCTGTCGATGGAGCCGAGGCGCGAGTCGTTGAGACCGCCGACGCGTGGGCGCATCCTGGTTTCGTCCATCGTCTCCGGGAATTCGATTTTAGCAACGCTCATTGCTTTCTTCATAAAACAGTCAATAAAAAGTCCTATTAAGTGATGCGATTACATCAACGAGTCTAGCTCTCGATGGCAGGGTCACACGTACAATCTCCTCAGGCGATAGGATTCCAAATTGGATCTATGAATCTCAGTTAGCACAATCTCGTGTTCGCTATCACCAATACATCGCAAAATGCTCCAAACTGCTAGATAAAAACTGCTCATACCTCCTTCACCGTCTTCACCGGAGCAGACGAGTATGGGAACAACGTGCCGCTCATGATGGGCTACAAGCAGACGCACAAGACCGAAAGAACTCGCAGGCTCAGCAGAGCTCTGAAATAGGTCAAATGTCAACGACACCCGCGTCCTCCTCTCAACAACCGCAGGTAGTAAATACAATGGCGGCAGAAAATAGGACGTGGGGGAGTAGACGATCCAGCAGACTGATCGAAAAGCTGATACAACGAGTGAAGTTGCGGAGGGCGAATTTCCACACTAAACAGTGCGTGATGCGTACTACGCCACCACGTGATTAAATCTACGCCTACACCAAAAATGGATGTTAGGGTACCACACATTATCTATGATAAGTGCTTTGGGACTCATTTCAAACTATTGTACACTCGACTGGAAACCACTCGACGCTTCAGCCGGATTCTTATTACAACGAAGAAAACACAAAAGTACCGCGGCCACACATTAGTTGTAATACAAACTGTTACTCCCCATGCCCGTTTTTCCTTTTTCCCCCATGTACCAGCTCGATACATTAACACACTTCAATCCACTATCGTACACTGACTGCCCCCGAATTGATAACTCCGATAAAACAATACATCTATACCGTGTCTCCGCTCACTCGACAGGGTTTTTACGCCGTCGGCCTCGTCCGGGATGCGCATCGTTGTCGCCGGTAACTGCGACCGGGTCTGGATATTTGGCAACAGTATCAGCCAAAAAGTCAAACTGCTCTGTCTTCAAGACAGCCTGTTTTAAATGAGCTGGAGACACTCTTTTAGCATTTCGCTGACGAGCCTGATTGCAGGACTCCTGCACTAGTGAGATCATAAACAACTCCAATGCTTTGGCAACAACCAACGGAGTCGCCTGTGCAACTTTTCCAATGTCGTCATCCGCTTGCATTATCTTTTTGATGCGTGCCTGTATATTGAGAAGTTGTTAGTTGAAATTCCTCTTCCTTTCTGGATGTAAATCGCAAAACATACCACTGGAAATCGTGTCTTTACAACCACCGAAACCGGACTTTTATTACTCTCTGTCGCTTGTGACTGTTGTTCCATAATGAAATCTTGTCTCTCTAGAAATTCCCAGTTTTATTGATCAAATTACTGCTGGACGCAATAACAATTCCTTTAAATCGAATAGCAGTATAGCTATTTGAGATGTCTATCAGGGTTGGGGTACAAGGTAAACAAACGACTCACCAGATTTTCGGGGGCGGACCAGGTTTCTTTATAGTTTTCGCGAGCCCACAATTGTAAGAAAGACATCCCAATTTGAGAGTTGGCCTCAACAGTGCGCGTTGAACTGTTCTACTTGACTCGGTACAGATTCCGAGTCTTTACTTTGCTTTTATTATGTATAAATCAATTGTAAAATTTCTTGAGATTTTCTTTAAAACCCAGGGAACTCCGAAGAGAAATTTCTCAGTGACGTAAATGAAGTTTTTAAAAACCTTGCAAGAAGCTTAAGTGCGGATTAGGGCTTATTTAAATTTGCGAAAAACGCGTCGATAAACAACCATTGGATTTTGATATTGCGGTGCAATGAATATCGATTCGCTGTTTAAAGTAAGTTGTCTTATTTGATAGATATGTAATAATGTTTTATACTTTTACTAATATTTATAGCGGTCAGTTGACGCACAGAAAGAAGATGGAGTGTCTGCAAAAAAGCGTCGGATAGATCCGTCGTCGGCAGTAGACCGGTATAAGAGTAGTACTGCCGATGATGTGAAAGTGATTCATGACGATTTGGCCGATGACCAAAACGAAAGTATAGATGCTGATACTTTGGCTGAAGAAAATGAAGAAGATGACGAAGGTGGTAGATTTTTTGGCGGCGGTCTGACTGAAGAACAGCGAGATGTTCTTGATTATGTCGATAAAGTTGAAGAGCAAGTACCTGATGAAGAAAAATACGACTCGACTTGGGTCCAGAAGCAACTTGGAAAGTTAGATCGATTAATCAAGAAGAACGCTCAGCTCAGAGCTCGATTTGCAGAAACCCCACAGAAGTTTATGGAGTCAGAGGCCGAATTGCATGCCGCCATCAAGTCTTTCTCAATATTAGCCGATCATTGGGATCTTTACTCATCTTTTGTCAAACACAAAGGGCTGGATCAGTTTGAGGCATTGATGTCTCATGAAAATTCAGACATTGTGGTTGACGCAATTCAGATCATGGATGAATTGCTCGACGGAGACTCTGATGGTCAAACAGAGGATATGCAGATTCTAGTAGATGCTATAGTGCAATGTGGCTTTATTAACTTTTTAATTTCAAATTTATCACGTCTTGATGATAGTCGGCGAGTTCGAGGTAGCGAAGATAGAGAACTGACCGAAGATGATGAAGCCGAGCATGCCGGTGTCTTCCAGATATTGAGTATAATTGAAAGCTTGACCGCTTTTACTGGAATATCCGATATTCTGTTTGTCGCTGTTAAGAACAAAGGTAAATCCAAAGAAAAAGCTGAAAATACTGGTTTGTTACCTTGGCTTTTGCAAAGAATTCTTGTCAAAGAGCGACCTGTTTCTCAAAATAAGCAGTACGCTGCTGAAATTTTATCAATCATTCTTCAAAACTCACGTATCTCACGCATACATTTTATTGAAAAGATATACAAAGACTCGGTATTAGGTGAACTCTCGGGAGTTGATGTACTTCTACGAGCTTTGTCGCCATATCGACGATTTGATCCTCCGGCTGAAGAGAAAGATGAAACTGAATTTCTCGATAACATTTTTGACTCCTTGGCAGTAACTGTTCAGGAATATTCAGGAAAAGAAAAATTTAATGAAAATGAGGGTGTGGATCTTCTGTTGATGTTTGCTACCAATGGTGGGAAACATGGAAAATCACGAGCAGTAAAAGTTCTTGATTATGCTCTGGCTTCGGGTACTTCATCTCAATTGGCGTTAGCTTTTGTGGATAATGATGGTTTGACAATTCTTTTCAAGCTGTTTATGTCATCAAAATTTGCAGATCCAAAGTATCATGGCGCAAAAGAGCGACGAAACGGAGACTCTCATGTTTCTCTTGATTCAGTACTCGGCATTGTTTCCTCGTTGTTCCGAAATCTTCCGGATTCGTCAAAGCAGAAGATGAAACTTTTGGCTCGCTTCATTGAAAAAAAATCAGAAAAACTTGAAAGACTGCTTCTGTTCCGTCAAATCACCAAAGACAGAATTGATCGGATAGACATCATAATTGAAGGCGAGAGATCCGCTTTTTTGAAAACCAAACCTGATACAGAGGATGAACTTGACGATTGGGAAGCAGAAAGGGAAGGCAATGAAGCAGAGTGGTATTTACGAAGAATGGATGACGGCCTTTTCAGATTACAATTAATTGATACTATCTTAGCTTGGTTGATTGCTGAAGATGATGATGGTGATTTAGGACTAAAGACGTTCATAGCATCGAATTTGGAGAAATTAGGACTGTCTTTGAATGACGTTAAGCAAACGTTGACTACCTATCGGGACGATGTTCTTCCAAAAGACCTCGATGACGAAGCAAATGACTCGCTTTCTGAGGAAGAAATGGAGCAGAGAAATGAAGCTTTAGATTTGGCTGAGATGTTGGCTGTCTTAACCGAGTTTTTGAGCTGAATTTAAGATCATATCTGTACAATATAAATGAAAACAAACTGTAAATTAGGTGAATATATGTACATAAAGTTTATATTATCTCTATTAGTTGAAACTCGCAACTTCGTCCTCAAAAAACTTTCTAGCCTCTTCGAGCGTCAAAGTGAAAGGTTTATCTTTAGCCTTCCTTAATGTAATTGTTCCGTTATTCACTTCATTGTCGCCGATGACACCCAAATAAGTATAACCTTTTTGGATTCCTTCTCTCATGCGAGCACCAAGAGTCGAAGATCTATCATCAACATCTACGTAGAAGGTTTCGGCATTACTGTCAAGAAGTTCAGTAGGCATACCAAGTGGAAGTCCTGACAAGATCGATTGAGCCTTTTCGGCATATTCAACATGTCGATCAGCAACCGGAATAATGACCGCTTGTCGAGGACTGATCCATAATGGCCAACGCCCTTGCGTTTGTTCCATCAGAATTGCCAAAAACCGCTCTAAAGATCCAAACACAGCACGATGAATCATGACTGGTCTATGGTTTGACTCATCATCCGCACCTTTGTAAGTCAAGTCGAATCTCTGTGGTAATTGGAAATCTAGCTGGATTGTAGCAGCTTGATGCTCTTTTCCGTTTTTGTCTTTTAGTAAGATATCAATCTTTGGTCCGTAAAATGCACCATCACCTTCATTCATTACCCATTCCTGACCAGAACTATTTAAGGCTTCTTCTAAAGCCTTTTCTGCTTCTGTCCAATCTTCCAATGAGCCAATGTACTGTTCAGGTCGAGTAGACAGTAATAGTCTATATGAGGGGACGCCAAATACTTTGTAAACTCTGTCCACTAACAGTAGTGCCTTTTGAATCTCTTCACTAACTTGATCTACCCGACAGAAAATGTGCCCATCGTCCTGGTGAAATCTCCGTACACGGGTCAATCCAGTAATTGTAGTGGAGGATTCATTTCTATAATTTAAATCAGCAGTTGAACTTTTTATCGATAATAAAACAATATCAACGTACCGGTGAAGTGGTGAAAAGTCAGAGTAACGAATTGGTAGATCACGGTACGATCTCTCAGCATTTCCGAATATCAAGCAATGACCAGGACAATTCATTGGCTTCAAACCATACTGTTCCGTTTCCGCTTCACTTCGGCCTTTCACCTCAAACATATCGTCTTTGTATTTATCCCAATGTCCGCTTGTCTTCCAAAGAGCTTTCTTGTAAATAACTGGACTCACAACCTCATCAAATCCGAACAACTTCATTTGTGCTCTCATGAATTTTAGTAAACTGTTATAGATTCTAGTACCATGCGGCAACAAAAAAATTGATCCAGGAGTATTCTCATTCATCATAAACAGATCTTGTTGAATACCAATCTTCCGGTGGTCCATGAATGTTTGAGCAGCAGCATTATTGTCTTGTTTGCCATGATTATGAGACGAACACCACCGTTTGGCAGTCCATATCCGCAAAACCGCGGATTTAGGAACCGAACTAATGCGGCTTATAGTCAAGTCCCGCATTGATGACGTTCAAACCGGCTATACTTACAGTGAGTATAAGCCAAAAAATATATTTAGCGATTTTAATTGTTCAATAGCGGAACGGCAATTTTCGAGAATCCCGTGATTTCGCGTTTTAAGTTTAACCAAAACATCGCGTTAACTTTCTTTCGCGTCATTGACCCAAACAATTGATCCCGTTGCCACTTTGGATGACATGTTTTGTCATTTTTATTATCTGGAAGAAATTCAAACTGATTACAGATTTGTGGCATGGTATGTCAACTATGAGATTCAGCAATATGTATTCATACTAATTATTGTTTAGAGTACGTTTAAAGGAATTCCTCATGAGTTTCCTGATATAAGAAGTATACTTCACTGTTTTTAATGTTGTGGCAATAACTAAGCTTTCACTCAGTCGATTATTTTAAACTTGAGGAAGGAACTCAGTCCCCTAAAGCATGTTTTCTTTCGCATATGCACTCTGATCATCTTGTTGGTCTGGAACGCTATAATGGCCCTTTCATTTACTGCTCAGCGGCAACCAAAAGTGTGAGTCTATACCAGCTTTTACAAATACAGCGTTTAATGAGTTGAGTAGGTTGTTTTGAGCTTAGAAAGAAAAAGGACTCGATTACAAAATTGCAATGAGCCAGAACATCGAATGTATCGACATTTGGAGACGAAACTGGTAAGTTTTAGTTTGCTTGTTCAAAGTATTCAAGACTTGTCCCTAATATTTGAAGCGTGCGTTACCTTTCGATATTCCTACAGCCATAAAACTTGATTCCGTTCGAAACATTGTGGTCACCCTTACTGAAGCAAATCATTGTCCCGGCTCTACAATGTTTTTAATTGAGAGTGACACCAAAGCTATACTTTATACAGGCGACGTACGAGCAGAGCAATGGTGGCTTGAGAAGCTCAGGTCTAAAAGTTATTTTACTTCATATATTGAAGGGAATAAAAAGCTGTCAACTATCTATCTAGACACTTCATGTTGCGCTCAAAATGTTCTTCCTTTATATTCACAGTTTCCTGCCAGAGAGAGTGTTGCAAGATCGCTAATTGAAAAACTGAAGCAATATCCTTCTAACACAGTGTTTCACTTTAATGCATGGACTTATGGATATGAAAAGATTTGCGCTGCAATTGCTTCAATGTTTAATTGCAAATTGCACATTAATAGCTACGGATATCGCGTTTATGAGCAACTCGGCAAATTCGACGATCCTGATTGCAATTTGATTGATTTTCTAACTCAAGACTCTCAGCAGACTCGTTTTCACTGTTGCGAAAGATGGTCTGTTTGCGCCGGGAGAGATTCTATCGCAAAGACAGTATTTATTGACCCTTCAGTGGGAGACTATGCCCCTTCAATTTTCAATAATGGAAGCGACACAATTCTTAATGTTGTTTCTGCTGACAATCTCGATTCTGATTATCCTGTTCGGTTACAGATTTTTTACCCTCGACACTCGTCTTATCCAGAATTGTGCAGTTTGGTGGATTTATTCAAGCCTCTCGACGTCTATCCTTGTGTTGTCGGGGATTATTTCCGTACTCAAACGTATACGATCAAAGGTTTATTCGGAGATTACTGCGCTCAAAACTTATATCATTATTTTGACTCATATGAGCTGCCTTTATTACAGAGAAAACAAAACACCAAGATGGCTAATTGGTCTAAACCAGCGTTGCAGAGGGTTGAGCACGAGTATGCTTCAACACAGACGGCACCCGCAACTTCAATGTCAATCAAGTTAGAACCGAAAGCCTCACCAAACAATTCCCTGATCTTTGCAGGCTCTGTCAGAAAGTCAGAGTTGCAAAGCTCGATCATGGATTCGGCGGGACAGCAAAAAGCGGATAAGTTGCAGAAAGCTTTTGAAAAAAAGCACAGACTGAGAGATTTGCGATGTGCTCGTTACAGTGTACAAAGTGCATCAAAGGTGAAGGAGTATACTGACTGTTCATTTCACAGACATGGAAAAGGTGTTTCGAATAACAAAATAAATGAAGTGCAGCGCAGAACTATATTAGTTGGTATGCAGACTGTCAACAATCCTAAAACTTTTGCTATGGTGGAGAAGCTCAGCTCTATGGATAATACATTGTCGAATCACCAAATGTTTGAAGCCTGGCCATCTGGAACCTACAATCGAAGTTTTACTAGTTTTTGTGAAATAGACAACTAGTTACAGAGCGCAGAGTTATTTTGAGTACCATGGGGCTAGTGATGACGTCATAGATGTTTATGTCAAAAGGCTTATAATATTTAAGGTTTAAATCTCATCTAGACCTCTTTATTATTCAGAACGGCTTACGTTGGCAAACAACTCTGAATAATCCACCATTTTTCCAGACATAAGGCGGTTGTATATAAGTTTTCTTTCCGCTGATTGATTCGCATATAGCAACATACATTGATATACCTTACAATCCACCGGGTTTATCATTCAATCAATGTCTTCCATACAAACTGGCAATCTGAACAGGATAGAGTTTCTTCCTCTCGACTCGATCCGTCGCCCGATTCTTCCTGTTCTTGACGAAGAGAAAATTGAACGGATGATCGAGACACTGAAGAACACAGATCCCGAAGCTCTCGATGACGGTTTGCCACCAATTGATATTCTGGTAGTTCGAAAGAACGGAAAACCATGGTATTTTGGTTTCGGTGGATGTCACAGATTTCAAGCATATCAGAGAACAGGAAAGAAAATGGTAAAATGCAAGATCATTCCAGTTACAGAATCAATGCTTTCTTTATATGTTGGTGGAAGCTTGGAGAACATGTTCAAAGAGCGCTCAGTCGAAGTTGCAGCCGAATAGTTGTTCTGCCCTTTAATCAATTCTATATAATTCTGTGGAACTATGAATTTACTGGCCATCAAGAACCTTCATAGGAGTGTTCGCTTATAGTCTTTTGACTTCAGATCCATTATTTGTCGTCTACGACATAATTGTTGAAATGAAAGCTGAGGGAAGATGTTTAGCTACGAGATATTAAGCTCATGCACATTTGACTACAGATCGAACTCGAACTCTTCAACATGCTTTTGCTCTTTGGGTAACCGGTATTAACCAGTTGATAAATTTCCAGCGAGATTTGAAAAAGGATCTCATTGTATTACAGTGTAGCAGCAAGTGATTTTACTGATTACACTTTAATTATAATCACGATTATTAGAAAGAAGAGAATATATAAATTTAGTAGCTATTTTTTATCTTTTTGTTAGAGCTTTATGCAATTATCAAATGCTCTGATTTCAATAAACGGATTCGGTAGACTTGGTCGTCTATATTTTCGTAATAACAAGTTCCTCAACCGTCTGATTCCCAACGGTTTTCAAAATAACTACACTTTCGCAATCAATAACCATACAAGCCCAGGCAATTAGCCGAAGATCCCATTGTTCTAGAGATAAATGATTATGTGTCGTGTGCGCGACACAGACTCGTCTTTTGTAAGCATTCTGACAGGTATCAATATATTTTGTAACAGTATGGGATCGTGATTGTATCGTGAATGCATAATAGTCATCCAATCAATTAAAGAATCTCTTACAGAATTGGGTTTAGACAGTGATTTCAAACATTGTTGGTATCGAAAACAAATATAGAAAGCTAAATCAAAAACGTCGATACGTTTGGAAGTGTAAGTGTTAAGAGAAAAGGCTTCATAATAGTCTTTATAGTCTTCATCTTTCGAAACATCTTCCAAAGAAAATACAGTATTCCTAGTGGCTTTATAAACCTTTTCTCTCAATAATGATATATATTTTGGTCCATAAACGCCTTCATCTCGCAGTGTAGACTGAATAGCATCAAGTTTTCTGAGTTCCACGTTAACTAAACATGCTTTCAGAATTCGGCGTTGGCCTTGCAACCACCCAACTAAGTCGAGGTCTCTCGCTCCAACTTCTGACTCCGTCAATAGAAAATATTGTTAATTTTAATAATTTTAATGATTTTTTGTTAAGTGGATTATTTAATAGACAATACTTTAGTCCTTATCAGATTTGTAGGAGGACGTTAATCAAGAGATTAGAATGAGTAAATTGAAAATGGGAAGTTAGCAAATGGGCTGGATAGTCTATGTTCAACTATAAATAGTTAGCCGAATTTAAACTAATACTGAGATTATATCAAAAATATAGCTCTAATACTACTTTACCGGTCTATTTTTTCTTGTGTTAATTTATTCAAAGGTCAATTTCAACTTTCTATGTACAGATATATTTACACTTCTCTAAAAATCAGACTTGATAATTTAGGTAATTACAAATAACTCCTCGCTATCGTCTTCATCTTTCGGAATTTCCACGCTTTCTGATTCAACAATCATTCTAGCCCATGCCATAATTCGCAATGTCCAATTTTCCCCAAACATGCTTTCATTTACGTATCTAAAAGCAGGCATTACCATGTCATAAATTTCCTCAAATTGCTCGACGTACTCGTCTAACAAAAATTCATCATTGTCATACCTAGTTTTCATAGTATCAAACCATTGTCTTAGCGGAGAGTCTGGTACATTTAAGTATTCATAACATAAATAAAATGCTAAAAATTGATCCGGCATGTCACTGGTATCCACGCCTTCATACACTTGTTGAAGCACGTCAAAGAAAGGCTTATTTTTATCGTCAGAAAAAGCACTTTTTAAGCTCACGCCAACAGTTTTGATAGATTCATAAAACTCGGCTCGTATTAATTTCAAATCAGAACTGTTCAGCAGAGCACTGTCTGAATTAATCTGTTCGAGTAATCGTTTACCAATTGTTAATCGGCATAAATTCAAAATCTTCGTCTGGCCTGAAATATAACGTATAATGTTCTGCTGTCTAAAAGTTGGATACTCTATATCTGGTACCTTATTAGTCGCAATTTTCATAGAGATTGCAACATTTAACCTCGACAGTGCTTCTAAAATACATCTTAATCCAGGTGATTTACCATCTTTTAAAAGTTCAAGTTCATGATCATTTGCGACTTGGATACAGAAATATTCGACCAAATATTCAGGCAAAGGATTCTCGGTCGTGAGATAAAATAAGTTGTCGGGATTTTGTGCTCTTTTGATTGAGAGAAGTTCGGCACTAATTGGATGTGAGGGAGAAGGGGTTCTCAATTTTAATGAAACCATATCAAACTCGTTGCTTTCAATACAGAATCCATAGCCCATAAGTACTAAATAATAATCAGCACACAGAAAATAAAAAAACAGTAAAGTTCTTACGTTCTTCATTGCCTTTTGGACCATAGTTGTTAAATACCTCTTGACCCACATCGATGTTGTTTTCAGCAGCTATAGTAAAAGAATCATTTGCAGATGTCCAAAGTACAGGAGTTCTTGGATGATGATTCAATGAGTCAACTAAAGGCACAAGTACAGGGTACGAATCACGTTGGCTTGCGTTACTTCCTAGAATAATTTTTGATGGAAATGATCGCGAGGTCAAAACTGTACAGGCCCAAAGATACAAAGTCTCGCTTATATCTAACTCTTTAAAACGAGTAGGAAGAAGTGGTAACGCATTTCTGTATTCTTCAATCCAGAGATTTTTTCTTTGCTCAACGTCTCCGTGTAAATTAGTCCCACGTAATAAATCTAGTTCATTTTCAGAGAAAAATATAGGCGTGTCAAAATTTCGAGGTAAAGTCTTGATGTAAGGAGACCATTTTGCGCTTTCTTCTTCATAGTATTGTATACACAGAAACAATCGTACAGCAATTACTGGATCGGAGAAAAATGGACATAGATCAACTCGCTCCCATATATAAGTTGCTGCCTTGTCGTAGTCAATTACAAGACCGAGTGGACATGATAACAGAGGCAGAGACTTTTCTTCAGTAGCATTAATGGTTGAAGAAGCGTATGCTGTTGAGCCAGAGTTCTCGACTTTTCAAATTATTAGACTGATCAGGTTCGTTATTATCATAGGTACCTACGTCTTTCGAAAGTAATACTTGGTGAGCAAAATCCACCAGCTTTAACCACCCACTCGGCCAGATCTTTAAGATCTTGAACTGAACTCATTAGGCAAATACACGCCTCTATTCAATCAATATTAACTCCCTTGAACGTCTTTACTTCCTTAGAACTCGACCATTTTAAGGTGGAACTACCAACATGAATTAGGTCAAGGTACCAAAACTTAAAATTCAGGGTATAATCCAAGATTCGGTAGTGGCTGCGCTCCACTTGTAAGATACAGATTTCAAGAAGCTAACTTTGCCTCATTTACCACTATCTCAATTACATCGATTTTGCTGCAGTAGCTATATTATACCATTGATGGCTTTGAATTCGTTCAGGAGGGCCCTTGGGCCTTCGATAAACGGAGGTGGTGCAGGATTGTCGATTCTCCCAGTAAACGAAGATAACATGGTCAACTCTGGCTTTCGAAGTCCACCATCACCCACATCATCTATATCGTCATCACGACCGCATCCTAGACTTGGTAGAGCGAATAGTGTGCCATTTAGTGGATCATCACGGTTACCGGTTGTGTTGCGGAGGTAGGCGGATAGCTATTGATGCGATGTTTGAGTGTGTGGGGTTTTTGTTTATTGATATGATTTACAGATTATTGAAGCCTCCAACATTGGATTTTGAAACAGCGATATGGGAATTGTGCTATTTATTTATTGCACCAAAGAAGGTGTACCGACAAATGTATTACAGAGTAAGTGCTGATCTAATTGAAATTAATCGTCACTTTCAACTAACAATTTGTGTCAGAAACGTAAGCTGTTCCGTTGATGCAATGGTGTAGGAAATTGACAGTTTGAATTTAGAAACCAAAAATACCTGGGCTCGAGATGATCCTTCATTTGTGCTCCTTCTATCAGGACTATTAATGTTATCAGCGATTGCATGGGGTATCGCCTATTCACCAGGCTTTTTTCCAATCATCAAACTTATGTTTAACATCGTCCTCGTTGACTTTCTTATTGTTGGCGCGATAATATCAACATTAGGGTGGTTTTTAGTCAATAGATTCTTGAAAATAAAGAGCGGAAGAGGGATGATGTCAATGACACAAAGTGATGCGAAATTGGAGTGGGCGTAAGTACTCTACTTGAGTTTTATAAGTTGTAACATGCTTAGTTGACCCCTTTTTCAGATACTGCTTTGATGTTCATTGCAATTCATTTTTAATAATATGGTTTTGCCTGTATGTTCTACAGTTCATCATGCTGCCTATTATTGTCAAAGATAACTGGTGAGATACGCTGTCAGATGCCCTATACATTTTCTAACTGATGTGTAGGCTATCCTTATTCCTTGGAAATCTCCTATACCTTGGAGCACTTTCATACTACATTGTAATCACCTATTTAGGCTACAGTGGTAACTACACACCTCTTTTTTATCAAGTTAATTCGAAGCTAAACTAATATCATCAAAAGCACTCCCTTTCCTTGAACACACAGAAATCATTTTAGCGCCAATACTACTATTGGTAATCCTATTCTTTGTGAGTTTGTTTGGATTTAACGTTGCTAAACACGCCGTTCATTTCTACTTTGGTTAAAATTGGGAAATAATGAATGAGAAGATTTGGGTTACGAGCGAGTGAATGTATATAAAATCTGAAATCATGGTGTTTAATAAAAGTAGGATCAAGTTCATTGTAGCTAGAAAAGGAATGATTGAGGTCCTTTTAAATGATGGGTATATACAGTTGGTTTTGTGAACAAGACTTTTGGTCGTGATAGATCTTGTTTTCGCATTTCACGAAAGTTCCCAAAACTATTTGTGGGTTTCAGCACGCAATGATCCGAAACTATAGTCGAGTTTATTACTTAACTTCGTATCATCTATTGAAGCAACCAGTCTTACTGTATAATGGCTAGTAACTAGTAGTAACGCAAAGATTGAGAGTAAAAGGAACGATAGGGACCAAGTGTCAGAGAGTCAAATTTCGCATTGTTTGCATCTACCGACACGACATTTCGATTTATTACGTTATATTTCATCTTTCAAGTATACTCCATTATTAATATTTCCAATTATCATGATAAACAACAAACCCATCTGAGAAAAAAGTGTCCATAATAATTTTAATCTAAACGTGATCTATCCATCATAAAAAAGGTAAAATAAAATATAAGAATAAGGAACTAATAGAAATATGCAACATCATCATCATCAAGATCCACACACACACACCCCAACACGCAGTGTACAACCAATGGAAATTAAACAAAAAAAATGTAAGGAGAAAAAACAAATATACAAATACAACTCCGTGTCCCAAAAGTATAAATGATAAAAAAAAAGCAACCCCCCATCCCCCCAATCACCCACAAAACACACTATTCCATGCAAAACCGTATGCAAGAAATAATTTTAGAAAGAGAAATGAAAAACGACACCCAAATCTAATTGTAAGGAAGAGAAAAACAAATTTATAAAGCACCCAATTAATACCGAATAAAAGAAAATAATGAGAACGCAACAGAGTAAAACATGCAAAAAAAGAACACAGAGCGTTTAGATCATCAACTTTAAAAATAGAAAATCTGTGATAAAAGAAACATGAACCTTTTCTATAGAGGCACATGTTGAGAGATATGACTGTAAATAATGAATTCAGTTGTCAGGTCGTAAAGGAATTGTTGAGTGGAGAGATTACTCCTCAGCGACAACAGTAGCAGAAGCATCTGAAGACTCAGCAATCGACTTTGCGTTTGACTGAGCAAGTTGAGCCTCCTTCTCCATAGCGAGACGCGTGTTCAATCGGTTTTGGTAACGGATAAGCAAAAGCGAGAGAATTGTAGCAACGACTGAGCAAGGAAGAGTAATGGCGAAAGCAGTGCGGTAACAATCAATACCCATATCACAAACTTGACCAACCTGCGAGCCAAATCTTCGCATGGTGGTGTTAGTGAACTCGTCATAGTAAGAGTAAAGGTCGTAAGGAGTTGTGGCGTTGTATCCGGATTGGTACTCAGGGTAGTGCATCAGAGCGTCCTCAGGAATGAAGTAACTGTTTTTGTCGTAAATGGCACCGAAAGCGAAAGCAAAGACATCAGATCCAACGACAGTTGAGATAGTGAGGTAACCGTAGTTCTCTGAGAATCGCTTGATTCCAAAAGTCTCAGACATAATGGAAGCGTAGGAACCGAAAAGAGCACCGTATCCCATACCATTGAAGATCGAAATGAACCACATGAAGCGCGAAGATGTGATAGTAATTCCACCAATCTGGGCAAGAACGAAAGCAAAGGTACCGATGAAGATAACCCACATACGTTGGTATCCCTTGTGGGTAAGACGGTCAGCAGCAATACCGGCAAGGATACGACCAACGAAGGAGAATGACGAAACAAGGGAAACTTGAATAGCCTGGTTCTTCAAAAGATCAGGGGGAGAGATGTAGGGGTTTCGGTAAATAGAAAGAGCACGGGAAATGTAACCATCGGACAAAATGTACATAAGACCACAGCCAGACATCAGACCGAAAATACCAAAGTGAGTCCAGAAACGGCCATCGCGTAATAAAGCCCATCCGTGAATATCAATCTCGTTCACGTCTTCATTGTAGACGTACTCATCAACCATAGAAGCTTCCTCGTCAGTGACAGCAGACCGAGCACTCTCCTCGTCGAACTCAGAGATAGCAGAGTAGTTCTTCTTCTCGTTGACAGACTCGTTAGTGCGAGTATGACGGATAAGAGCATCAGTCTCAACGTCGGTAAGATCATCAGGGACAACGGCAATCTCAGAGTCGGCGATCTTGTCAAGAGTAATGTTACGTACGAAAGGTAATCCGAGGAAAACCAGTCCTGACGAAAGAAGAGGAAGCATGAGCATAAAGCGACCAGTGTCACCAGGGAATGCAGCATTTCCAATTTGCGAGAAAAAGAGAGCTGATAGACCGTATCCAGCTACAGGAATAGATGTTGCCGTACCTCTCCTATTTGGAAAATTGACAGCAGCACATTTGACACAAGCGTGGTAGGCAAAGGTATTTCCAGCACTAGCAATAACCATGAAGATTCCAACAAAAGCGACAGATCGAAGTTCAGAAGTATAAGCGAAGCGCATCATCATGTAACCAAATAAAATCATGCAACCACCAACCATGATGGGGATATGGGGAGGTTTCCGGTCGATAAGGACACCAGCAGCCGGGGCGATTCTGTGCCGATTGAGGTTAGCAATGCGTCCATTTTGGCGATCAGCATGAGTTAAACGTACAAGTAGACACCGACACTTCCAAGAGTAGCAATAACAGAGGATTGAGTGGCAGAAAAGCCGAGACGCTCAGCAAGCTGAGGTCCATAGGCGGAGTAAACATAGTGAGTTCCTGAGCCGAGAGCTGGAGTAGATAGATAGTTAGCATAGTGAACGAAATATATCGCGTAAATCTAAAGAGTAGATACGTACAGACCCAGAAATCGGCCACCAAAGACGCGTATCGCGCAGTTCCTTTGTCAAACATAGTGACGAAGGATGAAGAATAAGAGAAGAAGAAGGTGAGGAGAAGAGGAAAAAGAGGAGGAGATTAAAAATGGATTAGGAATCGCGAGCTAAGTAAGTGGGTGGAGGATACAGGATACTACTAAGCTCGTGTTTCTCGTACTGCGGCCGATGGCAGATAACAGCGGGCCGCAGCCATCAGCTACTGCGATGCGGCATAAACATCACGGTACTGTGTGCATGCGGCTGAGCTTATCTGCGGAATGCTGCTCTAGCGCAACGAAGGTTGTCGGAGAAGCCGTATTCGTGAAACCCTGACTAAGCGCTTATAAACCTGTGTCAGTTGAAGCCCTACATTCTTTAGGTCTCGTAGGTCTCTGTAGGGCTCGATCGGCGGAGGAGTATAAAGTCGCGGGCGCCCGCCCGGATTCTACTTTTCTTTTTTTTTTTTCTTCATACTTACCTGAAAGCGTCATCGGAGCTCACGAATTCTCGATGGCCGGTCGTGGAGTCTGCATTGCACAGCGCGGACGTTCTGTGGCCGCCAACTATCTTCGGGTAGTCTGGGCTTTATAATTTTTGATTTCGTCCCTTTGGGACTCTCCTTTTATAGGTTAGCTGTGTTTAATGAAGTTTTTTATATATAATATTTGAACTGTAGACGTTATTTCAAAAATGAATATACCAAGTAGTCATGGGTAGTTATTTTAGAGTATGAAATAAGATTAAGCTACTGTTAGATGGAAAGAAAATGTTGCTTTTGTATTCGTTCTTGGAAGTAAGTCTGAAGCATCGTTGAGAGCTACAAAGTATGATGGGAATATGGGTATAAGTCCAGAGCTTTTATCAAATTGCTCGAAACTCTTATTCTTTTTTTCTTCCAGTCGTCCATTTTGTTTGTATCAGAACTAATATTACCCACTTCTAAAAGCTACATCTTTTAAAATTGCGGTTCTTCAGTCTGGAGTCAATTGCTGGCAGTGTACAATGATTGGTTGTTCCTCTAATACGCGAAGATCGGA
>JAJLWK010000298.1:0-17458 GCA_030570675.1 Myxozyma neglecta | reverse complement strand
GACTAGTTTTCGCATCAGACCCGCCAATCCATATCCGAAAAATAGACATGAGAAATTCATTGTCCAAGCAAAACCAAAATCAACCCATTCGTAACCAAAAAATAGTGGATGTTTCAGTGCAACGACCATACTCATCCAATTTGAGGCTTGCGAACCTACATTAACCTATTGCAATCAGTACACTAAAACTTTCAGACTAAAAGATTCATACCATAATTGTTGCTAACATTTGCTCCTTAATATTCCATGGACCTGGATTCAAAGAATATCTAGTACCTCTAAGCGTGAAACCCCAATCAGGAAGTAATTCTGTTGCTTTGCCGCAAGGAAAAAGTAGCAACTGGATGACAGTAGACTTTAAGCTGAGAGCTGGCTGTCTGAAGTAAAAAAACTCGTTGATGAAACTTCCAACAGCAACCCAAACTGCACCCAAAACGTAAGCACGAATAGTTTCAACCGGTATAGAAGGATCATCAAACGGATCAGTAACTGCACGCACTTCAGGGTAGGGCGAGTGGTAATGTATCACCGTAGCTTCCAGCCGAGCATCCAGCTCGTAGTTTTCGTAATCAGTGCCATAAGTATCCTGACCTGCAACGATCTGCTTGATTTTCTCATATGTTGACTCATCAAAGTTGACATCACCATAATGGTACTCCAGAGCATCAGTCAAGATGACAAGCGCGTCTTCAATTGAAGTTTCCAAAAACCGCTCATATAAGTAATGAGAAGCACGGTCTGCAAACGGATCAGCATCTCCGGTGTCACCAGTACCGTTCATAGCTTTGAGCCGTGTGACGACTCTTTCACGATGTTCATGATCAAGCGAGCGAATATCGAAGTCAAGTGAAGTCGCTCTGACAGAGGCTGCTTTCTTTTCATGAGAGATCACATTTTCTGTGGTAAAACCAATGTCATCGATCTCTGATGAGCTGACTGAATTTTCAGTAACCTTGACAGATAACTTTTTCTCCTCATAGGGATTCATGATGAATAACACCGGGAAAGTGCAAACAGACTTGAAATTTATCAACTCGAATCATTCGTCAATATTTATATTTAAAGGCTCTGATTAAATTAGGATTTGAGAATCGGAACTTATAATTGCGTTATCTGACAGTTAATGAACATGAATACTCTTTTGATTAACTGATACACTTGAGTGGGTACAGAGTAGAATCAGAATCGCGCTAAGCAAGCCACATTGAGCTTTTTTCAGATAAAGATTAACACAGATACAGTATAAGAAAACACAGGTTTTGCAGAGTAGCTAACTAAAATATCTATAAAGTTTTCTGATTTAGTTTAAATTATAAAAATGTCATTCTAAAAATCAACCAAGAACTTGAACAGAAGGCTGTTAACCTTCAATAGAGCCAAGCGATGCTTCAACTGCCACACGAACCTCACTCAAATTGTGCACAGACGGTCTCTAAAACTTGTCGCAGAGATAAAATAAATGCGTCCACTCAGAGGGGAGATTTTACGCCAAACGACAAATTTGAGTTGCGGTGCAAATACTAGTTATTAGCGCCACAACACGCCTCGTATAACGGTGTAGCATGACGTTACCATGTTTGAGCTTCTAATCAAACAGAAAGGGTACCTTCTCTCTTATCCACTTTATTTTCAATGCAGAAAATTCGACTTGCTTGACATGCTGTGAAAGTAAAATGGTTGAGTCGTGCAACTTCCGTTCGTAGCGATATCAACGTGTCCGTGTTTTGGCTTGGAATACACAGTACCAAGCACAGACAAGCACAGACAAGCGTAGACAAGAGTAGACAAGCGTAGACAAGCGTAGACAAGCGTAGACAAGCGTAGACAAGCGTAGACAAGCGTAGACAAGCGTAGACAAGCGTAGACAAGCGTAGACAAGCATAAACAAGTACAGATAAGTACAGACTAAAAATAAAAGCTCAAACACACAGATAAGATAAATTGACTGGCTAAAATAACGTAAACGTATTGCCAAGCTCTATTTTGAGCTAGTTGATAGTATTTTGCGGGCCGGCAATGGCGTCATTAAAGTTGTAAATTCGTAAATGATAAGAAAACAAAAGATTTTTTGATAGTTTTGTTCAAAGCTTTGTTATCAGTTTTGAAAGCTAGAAGAGAGTATATAACCGGACTTTGATCAATGTAGCTCTTGAAAAAAGCGCTAGTAACATATCAATGATAATCTACACCGAATCTCTCATTTCTTGTGCAATTCGCAATTGCATTTGTTGAGAAGAAGCAAACAGCTGTTAGGCCAAAAAACTAACCTAACTTGTCTCCAAAAGGGATAAGTCTCTGGTTAGCCAATGTAATTGAAAAACTTTTGTTGTATCTGTTCTCACCACTAATTGAACTTCAGCTATACGTAAGATATTTTCAACCTTTTAAAATTTATATAGTAAAATTACCTATTGATCAACACTATTTTAGGTTAGACGCCAATTGCAAAATGTCTTAAAAAGAGTAAGATTAGTGAAGCTTAAATTAAATCTATAAGTCTGAAAATAATAAGCTCAAATGACTCAACAATGACGTGCTGCTTTCTTGAGCAGTAACTAAATACTGCATGTATTATTTCCAGGTCATAAAAATCATATCGATATGTTAGCAAGCTAATAAACGCGAGTACCTTTTAACTGACCTGTAACTGTTGGATACGTGATTATTTTAATTTGGATGTACACTAATCGCGACTCACTGAGAATTTGTCGACTAGTACTCGTACCTTACCACTACAACATCCTATAAATTCTAAACTATATAATCTTAAGTCAAGTAGTTGAGGGTCCTGAAGCTATGTTAATTTCTTCTTCGTTGACGACCATCACGTGAATCTATAGTTTTAACACGCGACGCGTCTTATCACAATCAACTAGTGTCAAAAGTAGACCTGAGACTCAGAAAATTCATTAAAAAAGTCTTTGATAAACTTTTTACCCTTAAAGCATAAAGCAGTCAAATGACTTTAATAAAATAGTAGAAGCTACTATCTTCACATGTAACATATTAAAAATATTCCAACAGTAAAAACGCGTGAACGCGTGAACGCGTGAACGCGTCAAAAGCCGCACCGAAAATCAAGAGAATTTAGGAACGAAAGGAGCTGCGGAGGTATGATTTTTTCTGGTTCACCTTAAATTTTGACTGATCTACGAGTAGCTTGGGAGCTATGGCCACGTCCCCTTTTTCGGAACCAAGATTTAGTCGACATCGTGTTGCCTTACTTTCTTAAAACATTTATATAATACTTACAATACGGCTTTAAGAATCTCCAGACACAGAGGACTCCCTTTAATTATTTGTTAGTGGGTTATGTAATCTGTTAAAGTTGTGCGGATTGGGCAGCATTCTATTCAACGACGGCTTTAGCGACGAGTAGCTAAACCCTAAACAGACAGATCTCAAATCATCCCTTTCTTCGTGACATCCCTATGCACTTTTTATGAGACAAGAAGCCAGCCACTGGTTTACTTTTCATTATCACATAATTACATTAAAGGTACAGACTGAACTGTCTGTGTAATTGGTAACTGTTGTACAATTGAGATCTTGAAATGGCTTCAACTTTCGTGAAACCGGAGACGTACGTATGATCTGACGGTAATTGATTCATGCTAATACCTAATATAGCACAGAAGCACTCGCTTTTTCCCATCAATTAGATGAATTATTTGGCTTATCAGACACTTCGACAGATTCCTCATCAACGGGTCTTACACTATCACTTTCATCAGCGAGTATAATCAGTCAAAAACAGCAGGAGTTATCTGACTTAGAACGGAAGTTACGTGACACTGATGAACGATTACAATCACGAAAGCAAGAGTATCGGAGATCACAAATGCTTGCTGCGTCTGAGGTTAAAGAATTTAATTTAGAAAGGTATGCACAAGAGATGGGAAAGCAGAAAAACAAGATAGAGGAAGAAACGAAAGTTGAGGTTCCCGAAGTCACAGCGGTATCGAAACCAGTTGCAAAGCAATCACAAAATAGTACTTTCAAAGTACCGCGAGTGCCACTTGCCATGTCACCTATTCAAGAGCAAAGATTTGAAGAGCCCGAATCTACGAAACTACAAGTCTCAAAACTGCGCCCAGCAGCATCAATTACATCGCACAAATCGCAAGCCTCGACACCCTCAGTTAAATCATCTGATTTACAGGATTCAATACCACAGTCACCTAGCTCGTTTGATGGTGAACAAAGAGTTGTGTCAAGAAGTTCAATAAGCGGGAATTCAGCGAATGGGGATGGCGAGTCATTGCGCAAAGTAAGCGGATCAAAAGGTCCTTCGCTTAGCAGTGCAATGAGAGGACTAGGATGGAAAAGACATAAACATGAATCTACAGAAGGAAATGGGTCATTTGACAATAGTGGGAATCGAATTCCAGAAACTCCACCTGAAAGTCCATTGTCGCCGGTAGATCGCGGATCGTCAAGTGCTGGCACTCGACATGTTTCTAGTAGCAGTAATGCTAGTTATCAGTCAAAGGAGGTTGAAGAGGATGATGATGAGGGTGAGCACGAAAAGTTGGGGATAAGAAAGATAAGTTTGGGAAAGAATAGACCGAACTGGATGAGACGTAATAAATGAGATAGATAATGAACGCATTTTATAAGTTTCTAGCATACCGACAATTATTATAAAGATTCTGGGGTTGTAATAGAAAAGATGTCCGTGGTTGCGTAGACAATGTTTGATCTATGGCCATATGAAGGCGAACTCATTGCAAAATATTGGAAATTTTTAGATGCACCATAGCGCAAAAATCTGTACAGTTAGTATAGCGCCGCACTTTCCAAAATGCTTTCAATGCGACGCGTCAGTCCTGCAGTTGAGATCTGAAATTTGATTTAAAAGGACGAATGTTTGGGTGTTGTAGTTTAGAGGATTTATAGTGACTTGGAATAGAAATAATCGTTGTGCGGCCGTATTTGAGATATCACTCAGAGGTAAAAATCTGATCTGGCTGATCGATTACTTCCATAATTAAGACACTAAGAACTTAGAAGCTGCTACTGTTTTTGTACATAAATGCAAACAAAAGTAAATAAAAACACGAGAAATAAAAAGCTAGGAACCGCAATATAAAATAAGTACAGTCTTGAAATTAAAAATTATAAGAACCAAAGAGACAAAACAGAAAAGACAGGAGCACAGGGGTCGCAAAGACAATGAGATGCTTACGTGCAATTAATAAGACCTATTAATTTAGATTATTTTTATTAAGGTTATTTGATATAATGCTTTATAGTTATATAAATCAAATTTCGATTTGGCTTTTTAACTATGTTTATAAACCGGTTCTCTTTGTACCTTCATATGAGTGCTTTGCATAGAATTGTGCTCTTATCAAACAGTAAATATCAGAAAATAAAAAGAGCTACGAGTCTAGATGGTTCTGGTATTGTAAGTTTGTTTATGCGAATTATAAAAGAGGAAGGAAAATGAACGTTTCATTTCCACATGATGTCCCAAAGCGGTAATAAATAAACAAGAACGCGTCAAAAAAAAAAATAGTAGAAAAGCAAAAATTTATATAAACAAGAAAAAACAGAGCTTAATAAACCCGTCATTCATCATAAGATATATACACAGATTTTCCAAAAACCTGTCTCAGAGCAAGACTATTTAGGAGCAGGCAAAGCTAAAGGCTGCGCAGGCGCGGGAAGAGCCTTTACAAATTCCCTAACGACTATAGAGCATTTCACTTCTCTACACAAATCCTTTCTTTGATTCTGTGGTAAATTTCCCAAAAAATCAAGGCCTGAAGCACGATCGATTGCGTCGACAGGAACGTAGAAAGTTTTAAGATCAGTATCGTTCGGAATAACGTCGTTGGGCAAGATAAACGCACCTACGGCGACGTTTGAGTCAGTGGGGTTTTTATGCGGGGACTCAGCAAGGATAAGTTTATAGAAATGAGTAGGGACAGCGATGTTGGGTGGGTTTCCGATGACTTCGTAAGAAACACGGAATTTTCCGTCCGGTTGGCGTTTGGGGAGGTATAGAGGACCAGTGACGATACGGACGGAGTTATAATCGTAAGTTAAACGACGGCAGAAGTCTTCGAAATGAGCCCAGTAGTCGCGGTTAAAGCCGTCGCCAACTTGCGGTGCCATGTTTGTGAGGAAAAAAGTCTCGTCCATGGCATCTTGCGAGAAACGGGCGTTGGCGGCAGGAGCCATGTGTCCGCGATCGTAGCCAGAGCGGAAGTAGTCAGCTAAACGAGCACGGAACTTTAGCGGAATCGATTCGTTTTCGGTGAAGACTGATTTTTTACGGTCCACGCCTGGAGCGCGGGCGATGGAGGCGGGAGTTATGTGTTCGATTACGTAGGCGGGATTGCGCATGCGTCTGTCGAAGGCGGAGATGTATTCTTGTCGGAAGTCAAAGTCGACATGAGGGCCCGGGTGTCCGTATTTGAAGAAGCCGCCGGGGTTGACTAATTTGGAGGAGTTTGCCGCGAGAGATGAGCTTGACGAGGCCGAGTCTGACGGGACGAGGGTTGCCGAAGACGCGGAGGAGGACTGGTCGACGTCGACGTGGACGTCGTGAGTCGCGTCGAGCGTGGGCGGCGCCGGAGCAGCGTCGGACGATTTGCCGCCAAAACCCAGAAACGACGACGACAGCGTCGAGGAGCCCAAAAGCGCGACCGCAGCCGACTCGAGCCAGCCCATTGTCAATTACCGAATTACCGAGTGTCGTACAGCGACGAGTCAAACCGGACGAAGGAATATCCTTCGTGTGAGCTGGATGTGACTCGAATGTGATCTAAATGTGAGCAAAGTACATCGCCAAATCGCACACTTCACGAGATCGGTCATCAGCACAAAATGTCGACTGTGGATCCGACCGCGGCGGCGGCGGCTGGACTGATTCAAGAATTCACACCAGCGCGCCTCTATCCGTTACCAGAGCCGCCGACGCCCTCGTTTGTTGCTCCGGCAACGGACGTGTACCGCGAAGGCGTGCCGATAGTCGTTGATTTGGGCTCGTTCCAGACGCGCGCTGGTTTCGCTTCCGGCGACGCACAAAGCGAAAATGGCCCGCGACTGGTTTTTCCGACGCAGATTGCGCGATACCGCGACAGAAAACTGCTCAGAACGTTTTCGCTCGTCGGCAGCGACGCGAATCTTGACGCAAACACGCGACAGGCCGCAAAGTCGCCCTTCGACGGTCCGCTCGTCGCAAATTGGGACTATCTCGAGTCAATTGTTGACTATCTTTTCGTAAAACTCGGAGTTTCTTCCGACGGCGCAGTCGAGAACCCGCTCGTCTTTTCCGAAGTTCTCGCTGCCCCGCTCGCTCAGCGTCGGCTCTTTTCCGAGCTGCTGTTTGAAGCGTATTCTGCTCCGCGGGTCGCTTTCGGAATTGACGCTCTTTTTTCTTTTCATGCGAATACTGTTAACTCTTCTTCTTCATCGGGTCTCGTTATCTCGGCTGGTCATGAGTCAACGCACCTGATCCCCGTCGTCAACGGCAAAGGCGTTCTTTCGCACGCAAAACGACTTAATTGGGGCGGTCATCCAGCTTCTTCTTTTCTTTTAAACCTCATTCAGCTCAAATACCCGCATTCGCCCGCAAAGTTGACAGCCTGGCAGGCGGAGATGCTTCTACGCGAACACTGCTTCGTCGCCCCTGAATCTTACGCAGACGAACTGGAACACTATCTCGACCGCGACGACGGCTTTGACGATCGGAATCATATCATCCAAGCGCCGTTCACTGAAATCGTCGCTCCAGTTAAATCTGAAGAAGAACTTGCGAAAATAGCTGAACGCCGGAAAGAATCTGGTCGAAAATTACAAGAACAAGCTGCTAAAATGCGCCGTGAAAAGCTCCAGCAACGACAACAAGAACTCGACTATTTCCGATCTATCGAAGTTAAGTCAGACCAAGTCTCTCAAAAAGAATTCAAGCGCCTCCTCGATGCTGAAGGCCTTGCTGATGAAGCCGCGCTTTCCAAAGTCATCAAAAACCTCGAAAAAGCAATCAAACGGTCGAAAAAACTAGACATAAATCAAGACGAAGAGTCTGATTCCGAAGAAGTCTCATTCCCACTTCTCGAAATTCCAGACGACCAACTTGATCCTGATCAACTCAAACAAAAACGGCATCAACGACTTTTGAAATCAAACTACGATGCACGAATGAGACAAAAAGCAGAGAAAAAACGAGAACGCGAACGAATCCAGGAAGAGGAACGAAAAGATGAAGAATGGAGAGAACGAGACCTCGAAGGGTGGATTAAGCATCGTCGTGATCAACGTGCTGCTATCATCGCTCGTGTTAAAGAAAAACAAAAACTCAAAGAAGCGTTAAACAACCGCAAATCTCTAGCTTCTCAACTCCGAATGAAATCAATTGCAAATCTTGCTTCCGAGTCCTCATCCCCGGGCCCTTCAACACCACCATCTGTAGCTGCTGCCTCTGGCTCCGCTCGTAAACGTCGTCGCGAGGATGGCGATGACGACGGCTTTGGTGTCGATGACAACGATTGGGCTGTATACCGTGACATCGCCAACGCGTCCGACACTGAAGAAGATGAAGAAATGGCTGACGCCATTCGGAAAATTGAAGATCAATTAACTACCTACGATCCAAACTTTACTCTCGACACGTCTCTTGAAGCACAATCAAACTGGATGAACTCCCTAGTCCACGCATTTCTACGTGGAAGCCGGCCATTTGACCCCTCATCCCGCGCTGAAGCTCATCAATTCCACCTCAACGTCGAACGCGTTCGTGTGCCTGAAGTACTCTTCCAACCATCAATAGCAGGCATAGACCAAGCTGGACTTCCCGAACTAGCAACAGATATCCTCACTCGTCTCTCTCTAACCGACTCGCAGTCCGCCTCAAACAATATCTTCCTAACAGGTGGCTACAGCCTTCTTCCCAATCTCGATAAACGACTCAAATACGAACTACGCGCAGCGTTACCCGTCAACGCGCCATTGCAAATCCGACGCGCGAAAAATGCGGCGTTGGATGCGTGGAATGGTATGAAGTTGTGGGTTAATAATCCTGATAATGTCAAAAACTATATGGTGTCAAGACAAGAGTATTTGGAGTGTGGACCGGAGTATATCAAAGAACATAGTATGGGCAATATGCCTTTATAGTGTCTTGTTTCGGTATTGGTTGTTTATTTAGGGTTGGAGTGTATTTTGTGATGTTTTCATTTATTTTTTTTTTCGTTTCCATTTTATTGCGTAGTTGCTTCCCAAACAAATTATGGAAAAATTTGCAGACAAAGCAAATTACGTTCCATTTGCCAATCTTCTTGAAACTGTTATGCACGGAAGTAACTCTCTAAATCCCTTTTCGTTAGTAACTGAAAACAATGCTGACGAAATGACATTAAACCCTTTGATTGGTTACTCAGATTTTTGTTACGTAGAACTCTCGTGTTTTGTCGATAGTTAATCAGACAACATTCGAAATCCTCTACTGAATTTGTCATCGGTTCAGCTGTAACCATCTGAAATTCCGCTTTTGGCTTCTCCGTTAAGATTCATGTGCTCTTTCAACAGCAAATATCAGAACTGTTCATACATATTTGACAAAGTTCTTTAGACTCGCAATTGAGCATAACATGCTTTTTTTTCTTCATTTTTTATTTGGATTGTTTTAAAGGGAAAATCGAATAAATGACAAGAGGCCAAAAGAACTGTCGTGCTTTCTACCGACTACAGACAGATTTTGCCACTATTAAATGACAAAACAGTGAAAGTGAAAAGTATGCAAGTGATCAACATGAAACAAACATCTGTAAAATTCTGCTAGTATCCTAGTACTTACGAGTATAGAAAACGAAAATGTAGGTCAGGGATAACTGTAAGCTACAAGCTCTTTGCAGATATTAAGCAGCCTGACAGTTACTCAAAAGCTGTAGCAGACCTTAATGTTCTGATTTGTTATCTTCAAAATCGTAGCTTATTGTGCCATGAGAATTGTGCATCTCGCTTACATAAGTGAAAACCTTAATACATTCTCGACATCCTCATGTTCTTTTCTTTTATTATTAGCGCGTCTCAAGGCGCTGAATAATTCTGAAATTACTCTTTTACATCTGTATCTTCAAAGCATAGCACTGCAAATTTGAAAAATCGCAAAAAATCAGCGCAAGAGTGCGAAGTTAAGCATGATTGAGAAATGTCATTACTATATTGTTAAAGATTGTATGCAGATTTTATTGATGATGTTTATTTTTCTTATTGACCGTCTAAAACTTTCCGAATATCAAGCCATCTTCGATTTAAGCTTTCGTGTTTTTCATTGACCTAGTTTTCATTTGTTAGTAACAGTTTCAACGGTGAATGTAAAAGGAAGGAAGTCACTTACAGAAGCGAATTTGACCTTTGTATCAGCCAACTCTGATTCTGTTGCAGACAATTGATCTTCAAGTGTCCTATTTGCGTCCATGACCTCCAAATTTCGTTTCATGAGTTGATCCATTTCATCCTTAAGCTTAGCTTCAACTTCAGCTTGAATCGTAGCTGGCAATGTATCCAATTGTGTTTGTAAGTCCTCATTTTTCTTTGTAAGTTCTTCATTCATGGCTTTTAAATCTGTATTCTCGTCTTTAAGCTTTTCGATCTCAACTTTTCCTTGAACCATCGC
Source organism: Myxozyma neglecta (assembly GCA_030570675.1). Taxonomy (NCBI): domain Eukaryota; kingdom Fungi; phylum Ascomycota; class Lipomycetes; order Lipomycetales; family Lipomycetaceae; genus Myxozyma; species Myxozyma neglecta. Next base: position 6,828 of record JAJLWK010000298.1, on the reverse strand, counting down.
GTTTGCAACTTCGATGTGTTCGACGTTCAGTGTAGCCAGACTAGCCTCTAATCGCTTAATCTGTAAAGTGAGTTTTCCATTCATGGTCTTCAAGAGGTCAATCTCATCCGCTCGCTCTTTTTCAGCTCTATGCAGCTCAACGTACTCACGCTCATACTTCTTTAAGGTTTCTGGCAGTATTTTGACCGCATAAGCATCAGCAACAAGTTCATTTACACGATAAATTGGCTCAGGTGTAGAGTGTCCGGTGATGCCGTTTTTGAACAAAGACGAAGCTGAACGGCTATGTGGATGCTTTTTTGTCTCTGAGTCAAGATAAGCGTCAAACAGTCCGCCCTTGAGAAAGCTCACAAGCGCATCAAACTCTAATGCAATAATAGCTTCTTCATTTTTCACCATGAGCGCGACTGCAAATCGAAGAATTGCCTCAAGCCCTTCTGCAACAACAATATCAAGTATACGTAAAACAATAGAAAGGGGGAACTTGTAAGCAAACATAGTGAGGAACCATTGGCTGGCGTACATGGATGACAGTACGCCTTGCCTCGAAAGGTGTCGGAATAACGATGGTGATGTGTCTTCAATTATACGGTCAAATTGATACAGCTTCAAATGAAGTCCAGGCATTTCGGGTAAGAACATCTCGCGCACGTTGTACGATCTCATTAGATCAACAAGCATGCAGAAAGCTTCCTGCTCCTTCATCACCAGCACCAGCGGTACAGTAATAAATGCCATGCCCTGAATATATCCAACTTCAGGGTCCCAGAGACTATAAGCTTTTACAACATTAAACAGTGAATCTTGGTTCACTGACTTTGCGAAACTTGTCCGTGACAGATCTCTTCTAATACCCTTCTCATGCGAGCTTGATTCTTCCAAAAGTGACGCATACATTTCTTCAAGAATTGTAGATTTTGAAGCCGCCATAAGCTGCCAGATTGTGCCCCGAAGTGGAGGAGGTAAACCATTCTGAACAGCTTGAGATAGTTCAACTGGATGAGTACGAGCAACTGAAGCGTAGTCTGCAACGACCATTGACCAGAATTCCCAATCAATGGCTGCAAGATCGTCGCTTGATTCCATCGTCGACTTGGATTTAGCCAATCTTTCAAAATCTGCTTTTAGCTCTTGCACGCCTGCTAAGTGAGCATCTTTTTCGTTCTGGTCCTTACTCTGCAAATCGTCTCGTGTCGCGTCAACACGGCTGAGCAAAAGTTCATAATTTGCGACTGAATTAGAAGTAACAGACGCCATACTGCTGATAGAAGACATAACAGTCTGACGGGATCCCTTAGCATGACGAGGAGGTAGTGGTGGAGGAGGAGGTGACGGAGAAGTCAGATCGGGCGAGTTGGTTGAAGTAGTTTCAACATCGGAGGCAGCTTCAACTGGTGTCTTTTCTTTCTCATTGCTCCTGTTTCGGGTAAGCCAAGAAAATGCTTTCTTTTTTGGATTTCGCGGAGGTAAGGGCGGTGCTGCGGCAGCAGCCGAAGTATTGTCAGAGATCATAGGAGCGGCGGGTGTGTCCGCCAAACTAACTTCCTCCATCCCCTTTTCCGAAGAAATTGGTACTGGCGCAATTACTTGCAATGGCTCGGAGTCGTTCACTATCTCTGAAGACAGATCGACATTATGCTTCAGTTCTTCAGTTGCAGGTAGCTCAGAAGAGGCAGCCTCTAAATCCTCTGCGTTCAAAGGTGACGAAAGCGAGGTGTGTTCCTCAATTGATACAGGTGGAATAGTCAAATTTGTCTCAATTGAAGTCGTATATGGAGCAGGAGCTTTATCTTCGGTTGTAATATCCTCTTCCAAAGTCTCTGCGTAAGAGGTACCGATGTCTTTCGTTACCTTTCCTTCTACTACTTCCTCTGCATTAGGCTCCACCACGTCAACGTGAAGCTCCTCTTCGGCCACTTGCGCCTGTTGGCTCACGAGCGCTTCCTCAAAATCAGCAATCTTTTCAATTTCGCTTTTGTCCACAGCTATGGTGTCATTTTCGGCAATCTCGTGGTTTTCAACTTCAAGCTGCGTCTCAACCTCCGGTTCATCCACAACGGGGTCTGAAGTTGGCATGGTGCTTAATGGGGGAGTTGGTTTCACGTTTGATATATCTTCCTCTTCAACTAGTTCTGTAGACTCGGTGTTAGATTCCTGTTCTGCGGATATATCGTTATCAGCTGTAGAAATCACTGGTGCAGCCAACTCGTGATCCGTGCTAATTGGTACCGCGTCCGCGGTCGCGTCTTCAAAGTCAGAGGAAGCATCAGCTGGATTCTCAATTGTCTAGAAAAGCATAAGTATGATGACGACGTTCAAAAATAGTGCAAGGCAGCTCGAACTGAAAAAGAATTCACTTCAAATGGTTGCCATCGTCAGTGAACGCACCTCGGACGCGTCTGCCACGTCGGCCGCGGCGGATGCAGCATCCTCCTTGCGCGTTTTCAGCGCAACAGGTTCTAGATCGGCCATTCCGGAAGTCGTTCGCAAATACTTGAATTGCCGACACTAAATCGGAAAGTTGACGCGTGAAAATCGAAACCGACACTGGTCACACTGACTCAGCTTTCAAAACACAGCTGCACTTAAAAGTTGGCTGCAACCGCGACATGAAGCAAGGGACAACCCAATTGAGTGAATACATGCAGCGTAAACGTGGGGCTCGTACTTTAATCATTGGCTTAGGGTATTAAAAAGTTTTGACATGAACACAGCAATGATCATTAGGTAGCCAGGTCTTCAGTCTATATTAATCTATCTGCTTTGTACATAGTAGTTTTGTTTTTTCAGTGTTTGAATATTATAGATTCAGATTTTCACGATTGATTTGCTTCAATTTCTTCGTTCCGTCGCAGCGTCAGCGTCACGAGTTTTTAGAATGGCTTCTCCACCACCGCCACCAACAGCATCGCCAGCTCAAAGCCACTTCAAACCTACCAAATTTCTTACTGGACGTCAATTCTATGAGTCTTTGGGAAGTCCCAAAAAGATTGTTGCTCCAATGGTCGACCAATCTGAACTCGGTTGGAGGTTGTTGTCTCGTGCGCTCGGCGCAGATTTATGCTATACTCCGATGCTTCACGCTAGACTATTCGCTGAATCCGAAAAGTATCGTGATCAGAACTTTGTGTTTTCTTCTACTACTTCAGATACATGCAATGGAATTGCAGATGGAGACAAAGTCAAAGACAGACCTCTGGTTGTACAATTTTGTGCCAATGACCCTGAATTCTTGTTGAAGGCTGCGAAACTCGTTGAAGATCATTGTGATGCTGTCGACTTAAATTTGGGTTGTCCTCAGAACATCGCAAGACGCGGAAAATACGGCTCTTTTCTCCAGGAAGATTGGGATTTAATCTACAAATTAAGTATGATTGCCATCATTTCTCGAGACATGATTTCGGCTTACTAACTGTTACATAGTAAATATTCTCCACGTTAATCTCTCAATTCCCGTGACGGCAAAAATTCGCATATTCCCTGATAAAGAAAAAACTTTGAATTACGCAAAAATGGTTCTCTCCGCTGGTGCTCAATTCCTGACAGTCCATGGTCGTACACGGGAAATGAAAGGTCAGAAAACAGGTCTTGCTGATTGGCAGATGATTCGCTATTTACGCGATAATCTTCCCGAAGACACTGTTATATTTGCAAACGGAAATATTCTTTACCAAGAGGATATTTCGCGCTGTCTAAAATTTACAGGCGCTGATGCTGTTATGGCCGCAGAGGGGAATTTATATAATCCCGCAATCTTTCAAAAAGAAATCACATACGATGTCAATATACCTGAGACTAAAGAAGTGGTTGATGAGTTATTTCCTCGTGTTGATGTTTTACTTCGAGAATACTTTGAAATAATAAAGACGACACCAGGAGAAGCGTCTCGGGTAGCTGCAAAGTCTCATTTATTCAGACTGCTACGTCCATTTTTACCTATGCATACAGATGTACGTTCCGAGATCGCCCGAATTAACAAAAATACTACTATTGAAGACTACGAGAACATCACAGTGATGGTTGAAAAAATTGTGGCAAATATTCTTTCTGAGGAAGCTAACATTGCAAAGGATGTTGTTGTTAGATCTTCACAGCCTCTAGATGAATCAGGAGCAGTCTACAAAGATATTCCTTACTGGCGCGTGCAACCATACTTCAGACCAGTTAGTGGACAGATATTGTACGGCGGTAAACGAAAAGTCTCAGAGGAGATTGACGCTGTACAAAAGAAAGAAAAACTGAATAGCAACGCAGAGGCTGCGATTGTGACAGTGGCATAGATTGGATTGGAGTTAAGTGTCATCATAGAATATCTGTTAATTTATGATTTTATTGTTTCTGCATTTGTTTCAAAAAATAAATGAATCTGCATTCATTCTTTTTTTCAATGTGTGTCGAGAGGCACTGTATTAGAAAGAAATAAACTAAAATCCGCGTAGACAAAACCTTATTTATTTGATTGCCAATCAATTATTTCCTTATACTTATCTCTCTTTGCCTTGTTTCAAAATTGCTTAGTATTTAAGGTGGTTCATCATTAGCTTTAGTACTCTGCAGATGTTGTCTTTATTTGCTTTAGTTAGGTTTTTATTTTTTCTTTAGGAGTAGTTGTTAATTAGGGTTGATGACTAGCCTAATACATGGCTGTTTAAGATAAAAAGAAATAATTAAAGGGCAAATCTGCTGGATTATGGCTGAATGCCTATAAGTCAGAATCCATACTAGAACGCGATGATGCTTACCGATCAATCAATCAACCAAAAGGAAACTTTTTAGAGACGACAAGAAGGCTTTTCGGATATTTGGAAATCCTAAACTCAAAAGTGACGGATAGCTGTCAACTCTAACCCTGAAGCAAAAACCAGCCCCAATAGCAAAACCCTTTGATTACTCTATAGAATCTCAATTTTCAGCCCTTTTTGAGGCAGGAGGCTAATAGATGATTGAAAATTGATCAATTTCAAGGTGTTTTTTACTTCTACTAGGCCCTTGGTTCAATATGTAATTGTGCTCATGGCCCCTAAACCTGTATCTGTTTCATGTGTTCCACTCCAAAATAAAATAAAGCGAAAATGCAAACCTCCTTCTCCTCCACTTAAAAGTACTTTCTGGTAATTGTTCCTGCATTTCTTTAATTTTGCTTTTGCGGGCTTCTTTTTTGAAGAAGTGAGGCATGTTGATTTAGTCTTTCTAGAACAGTAAACTGAATTTCACGTTTGTCTCAGTTTCTGCATTAGAAACTCTCATTTTTCTGTTCCCTTTTTTTTGCCAAGCCAATGATTGTATTATGTTATTCAGTCTGTACAAACTTGGAGGATAAGACAACAAATATATTACTAAGATAGGAGTATATATAGCTATGCAATTGATGATGTAACCTGCAAGGATATAACTTAGTGATATAACTTAGTGAATAACTAAATAGAGATATTTCTTTGAAAAGGAGGAAATACCTGTAAGGCTGAAGAACCAAAAGGGAAGTCAGACAGTACACAGCTTACATCCCTTAACACCACCATGAGATGAAGGATTATATAATATGTGTATACTCGTTACTATTTGTTAGGGCTTCGGGTATAAGGGTTTAGAGAATAGGTTCATAGGGTTATGCTAGGGTTATGTCTTTGTACTAGGGTTATATCTTTTGTACTTCTGTGAGATGATATCAGTACAGAACAGCAGGCTCAGCTGGAAAAGTCCCAGGATTACAAAGAAACACAACAATGATGCTCTGATTTTGATGATGGTGAGTGAGATATGGCATAAGCAGCTTGCACATGTGGCTAATTCAACTATAGAGCAAATGCACAGCCAGTGGACTTGATGCACACTCTGTGCAGTGCAGATGTGCCACATGTGCAGCAGCCAAATCGCAGAGACTCCCTTTTCCCTCAATCATGACCAAGACTACCAGACCCTTGGAACTTGTTCACAGTGATGTGTGTGGTCCCATTCAAGGTTCTGAGAGTGGAAACAAATATTTCTTGACACTTATTGATAATTATTCCCATTACACTACTGTTTATTTTCGGAAGAAGAAGTCTGGTGCTGCAGGCTTGATCAAAACATATATTGCAGGCATTGAATAAGCTGGGAATCAAAATGGCTACATTGTGATCAGACAATGGAGGAGAATACACATCAAAAGACTTGGAGAGATTTCTTGAAGAACATGGAATTGATTATCAAACAACTGTTCCTCATACCCCTCAACAAAATTGGAAAGCAGAAAGGATGAACAGAACATTGATGGAAGCTGCTTTGAGTGTGCTGATTGAAGCAAGGATCCAGAGAAGTTTTGGGCTGAAGCACTGGACTATACAGTAATGTGAGAAACTGAGTGACCAGCACAGCAATTGAAAGGTACCAGACCCCCTATGAGTTTGTTGGTCTGTAAATGATGAATCACTATCTGTGTTCTTCCAGAATCCTAATCTGGCTCCCAGTTCAATGACTGTTGTGTGTTGGTGTTGTCTCCCACTGCTTCTTGTGTTGTCATACCAGTCCAGGCTCAGTCTGGTCTCATCAAATCTAACATCTCTGGCATAAACAACCCCATCTTTGGCAGGAATATAAATTCTGTAGGCTTTCTTCTTTGCTGCATATCCCATCATCACACCTCTCAATGCTTTAGGCTGAAACTTCTTGACTCCTTCCACTTGATGCACCCAAGCTGTGCTGCCAAACACTCTGAAATAAGACACATCAGGCTTGTGCCCAAACCACAACTCATAGGGGGTTTTGTACTTTTCAATAGCTGTGCTGATCACTCTGTTTCTGACATGTACAGCATAATTCAGTGCCTCAGCCCAAAACTTCTCTGGCATC
>JAJLWK010000297.1:0-17466 GCA_030570675.1 Myxozyma neglecta | reverse complement strand
CATTTGCTGCTTTTGCAGATGGTTTCTTGAAAAATGGTACTGTCCCACTCGTCGACATTTCTTTGCTGTAGAGGAGGAAAAATGTTGGAATTCTTTCTAGATCTCTTTGAAGGTCATATTCTTAAGCAACCTTTAAACTTTATTATATTACTAATCATGACATCACATGATTAAATGCAGATTTCTAAATGCGAAACATTAAATTATTAGTTTTCCATTCAAAACAAAACAAATGAAGAAGAAAACATGAGTACAAGCCAAATGAGGAGCTGGAATTTCATGTTCACCACAGTTGCCATAAATGTCTTATTTCCGGGGAAAAATCCTAAAGAGCAACAACGAGTGTCTGTATCTGGGGTGTATATATGCAGCACAATCGATCGAACTGACGCGGGGTTTATATTCACAATGTAAATACTCCTTTGATAATGAAATATATACAGCTTGTTAATTTTTTACTATTATGTTATAAAGATCGTCGGTATTTGCTAGTAAAGAAGTTGCAAAGAATAAACAGTTTTCGTTTTATGCTGCGAGCACGGCACAGATATCTCGAGATACAATATCATGGATACCATTAGAATACTCAGTATCACTAGAATTACCCGAGTTACACAATTTTATAAAGTCGATAGCAAATGCACCAGCAAATTCATTTCAGTATGTACCACACTCAACAGATCTCTCTCAGCACTCTCTTCTAGCGATATTTAGACCAAGATCACGAATATCAACAACGCGCCAGTTCGTCTTTTCATCACCGGTGCCAAGCTCTACGCCAATTTACATTGAAGGAGCACCATTTGTCAATGACAGTCCTTCATTATTTGTTGGGTTCCAAATTCGTGGTTCAGTAAGCTTTGTAGATAAAGCTACCGGTATCACACTTTCTGATGTAAGATACCTAGACGGCATGGAAGGTAGTGCAGCAATTATTGATACTCAAGATAACATAAGTCTTGGTATGGTTGCTGGGGCGATAAAGAAGAAGAATGGAGAAGGCGAGCTGTTGATAATTTACCCGTGGACATGTATCGTCAGTGATATATCACGGAATCTACCAAACCGGCGAAAAATTATATACGATTCAAAATCTCCAATGTTTGAAATCAGAGATACTTCAAGTTTTCATTTCTCAAATTTACAGTCAATAGTACCTACTTCATCAAAGACTATGGTTCAAACAAAATCAAAGAAGGTAATATCTGATCATATGATGAAAAGTGTCGTCTGTATATACACTCAAAATCCCTTGAAAAAAATGAAATCATGGGGTAGTGGTATTATTCTTAATGAGAAACTGATAGTCACCAACTACCATGTTATAAGAGAGATTTCCGAAATTTCAGATATTTCAGTTTACACTTTAGACCATCATCAACAACTTGACGAATCACGAAAAGTACAGACAATTTTTCGCCCATTTCATGATATTGATATGGTTTTTTTACTTTTCGATACTGCAATGAATCCAGTATACCCAGCACGTTTCGCACACGACTCCACATTTCTCAATCAAGGATCCCCAGTTTTTTCACTTGGTTACGGCTTGCTCTCTCCTCTCCAAACATCAACAAAATCACCGTTAACATCAACAGGCTACATCTCTAAATGCGTTTATACCCCATTGCTACCAACCTCTTCTTACGCACAACCCGCCATGCTAGCTGTTTCTGCATACTGCTGGAACGGTTCTTCCGGCGGAGCGATATTCTCTGCAAACTCTGGCCGTTTGTTAGGTTTAATTACGAGTAATGGAAAAGCAAATGGTTCTGTAATCTTTCCTCAAATGGGGTTTGCAATTCCTTATTCATTGATAAAATTAGGTCTGAAGGCTTTGAAAGATGGAAAGACGATAAGTTTGGATGAAAAAGTTGTGAATCTGTGGGGTATGAAATCCACTCATAAACATCTTTTTAGAAAGGCTTTACTTTAATAATATGTATAGCTTGTTCTCGTCATCAACTTCTAGTACTTCAGCCACATTCCCGATCATATTTATTCCGGCAAGCGCAAATCAATTACGAATGAGTTTTCGAGCCTTGCATACATATTTACCAAAAAATAAAGATGAGTTTATTGTAAACATATATTGATAGAAAGACACTTGAAAGCAACCGTATCTCGTCCCGTAAATACGTACCAAATCAAAATAAGTAAAGTAAATAGTAAAAAGCATATATACCAAAAGCAAAGCTTATACAAATAAACAAAAAACACAAACGGCTAGGAAAATAAAACATTCATTAAAAACCAGGACACCAAATAAATATCTCGGACAACCAATATGAGTAAGTAAAACGCCTTTCAACAATGTACTTCAATTCCATAAATTAACACCAGCTACTAACCCAGTAGATGACACTCTTCTTTCAACTGTCGTTCTTCCCATTTTGCTTTACTATCGCTTAAGAAGATAGGAAATCTCGTCGGATGTTAACAAAAGCAGCTTGTCCACCTTGCTCAGCAAGTTCGTGAATTAAAACCGATGTATGCTTAATTAATCTTTCTAAAGGCGAGATCGAAGTCTTTCCTTGGCTAACGAGAATGGCAGAGTTAAGAGCTTCAGCAACAGGAACTCTACCTTGCTCAGAAAGAAGCGCGGAAATTGGTGATTTCAATGGATCAGGGTATGCCATAAGTGCAAATACATCAGATAACGCCTTCATGACATCATCTTCGGATAGTGTAGGAGAAGTGGTTGCATCGTTTGAAGATGGCTGGTTATTAAAAGATGATTCAACAGTATCAAAAGATGCTGAAGACGCTGATGCAGACGAAGAAGCAGAATGATTCGAAAGAATTGATGATTTCGAAGGAAACGAGACACCTCTGTACTCTTCTCGAAGTTTTTGACCATATTCAAGTGCTTCCTTCAACAGCTGCTCTGGAGATTCAGTAATTGCAGATTTATCAGAGTCTCCTACTGAAAAGTCTGTCATTTCCTGGTCTTCACTATATTCTTTGAAAATATCTGATGTGGAGCCATCTTTTTCAATCGCCAAAGCATATAGCCTCATTAACTCGACAAACTTTCTTCTCTGTAAATGGAATAATATCACAGAGTTACTTTCGAAAACTTTCGGGAAGAAATGTTCAGTGAGTTTGATTGCCCGGTCAATGTTACCCTCCAGCACTGCAGAGCGAATCTTTTGGCGATTGACTGTTTCTAAATCATCTGAGAGTGCCTTATCAGTTGCGTCAGTTTGGTCTGTGTTGCTAGCACTAGTTGAAAAAGCGGAGGATTCGCGCTGCACGTCTTCATTGAAAGCGCGAACAGACTCAACATAACCATTATAACCCAGATAGGACGAAATAAGTTTGTGAATTAATCGGCTTAGTGCGACGTCAGACGCACTTGTTCCATTTGCATTTGATTGAGCTTGCCCGCTTGTGAGAAGCTCTACCGGTAACGGATAGGAGCTGATCTGTTTGTAAGTCTTAGCTTTCTCTTCTCTCATGAATGCTTCAATGTCAAAGATAAACGGTTGCTGGCCAAAGTTGACACGAACGTGTTCACCAACGGTTCTCATCCCAACAGTCGGATATAGTACAGTTCCTTTGATATCTCTAAATGCGACACCCAGCGATATTCCATTTTTCGTATACAAGGCGGTTCTGTTTCTGAAGTTGATGGCACAGCCGATGACGTCTTTGGTAGAAAACACCGGACCGTATGGAACTGGACTGTATGGTTTTCCGGTGGTCTGACAGGCAAAAGAGTTGCCATCATCACCATGGTATCCCCAAGAGTCTTGCACCCAGCCAGGCATCTTGTTGAGGGGAACGTTGGGACCGCAGAATCCTATGCCGATATATCTGTAAATATGTTAGTGCACCGCTCAAACGTAGTCAGTCACGATCCAGATCTTGCCCTTCTTTTCCAGATGAAAGGATTTCCACCTCAAAGTAGTATAGGCCGCATTGTGGGGTGATTGGATGATTTGCTCTGACGGCAGCAGCGTCTTGATCCGATGCCTTTGTAGAAGGTCCCGTGTACTGAATCTCCAACTTATCAGCAGATAATTCAAGCACAGACAGAATTCCGTCCTGATTCCAGTAGGAAGGCAGCGGAGGCGGTAATTCAGCGGTGGATTGGCTAGAGTCCGGATTGAATGGGGAGGAATTGTCGAGTTCCATCTTCTTTTGCTGATTGGAGAACACCACAGCCGTGTTTGCTGGAACATCGACAGATCCCACGGATGGGACCGAGTACATAGCCGCATTGGCCGGATCCTGGACTACATATCCCGGATCCTCAAACGGTCTCAAATCAGCATACGGGCTAGCCTCTGTGCTTGTGCTGTGCTGCGGGGAGTTTTGCTTGATAGACGGCGCAGCCAGCGCATTCTCGAGTCGGTCGGCGTACGCAGTATACTCCAAATACGCCGGAAGAGGCAATTCTGAGTCCTCGGGCTTCTTCGTGACTGTCTTTGTGCTCGAAGCGGCCGCTTTGGCCGAGAAAAGAGACATTGCAGGTGGAGAGTGCTAAAGAGTGTGGGGGAGCTCGAAGCAAGTGATCTGGGTCAAGGCATAAGCACAGAGGCGTTGGGAGTTTATGTAAGTGTAAGCATAAGGGCTTTGTTTTGCGATTTTGGTTGCGTAGATCAATTCTTCACAATGTGATAATTTAGTCAAAATGTATGTATTTCTGCTATTTTGAAAAACTTGTGGATCCGGGGCTGATATTTGAGCTTGAGTAAAAGAGAGCCGGTGTTGAATCGAAATCCAGCCTGAAATCCAACTTTATAACTTTTACTCAAACCATTGGGTGAGCGTAGTCGTTAGTACATTAGAATCTTGGATATTTGAATACCAGTCTTTCTGTTATACCCATTTTTTGAACCGTTCAAATGCTGTCAACACGTATGCATGCTTTGAGTCTTCTGCAATCGGATATTGACAAAGTCTTGTATTGGCCAACATCGAACCACTTGAATGCTAAAACCATCGTGAAGTAGCATGCCAAATCTATGCTGAATCAGAGTAAAGAACTAAGTTAATAAAGTTACGTTCTAGAGTAATTGAATTACTATAAAGATATTCAATAAAATACCAGTGGACAGCGTCTTACTATTTGCGCTCATGTCTACCATTACAAAAACACGATAACAATATAATACAGTCACAATACAACACAGAACACACAGCACAGCAAAAATGACCATCAACGCCTTGTCTTGTTAATTGGAAAATGTAGTGTTTATGTCAGTATTACCCCCACAGACTCTACCAACGTCAAAAATAGCTGTAACATTTCAGCATTTTGCTTGCACGGCATCTTTGAGTGACAAAAGTGCTTCGGCAACTATTGGTCAGACACTCAATCCTAGTTAATGCAAATATGCTACCCTCTAACAAGTCTCTATTATCTAATATCTTGAGTACGGTTTCGATTTCATCTTTTGTTATGCCATTCTCTACTCTCAAGCAATACCTCTTCGTGAATACACCCGAGGCAAACACCCAGCCATCTCGAAGTGCGAGACTCTAGCAATAACATAAAAAATAAGTAATAGCAAGTGAATTTCAGTAAACAGTTAAAAGAAAAATGCATTACGTTGACCTCTTGAAGGAGTGAAATGTATTTGAGTAATTAATTGTGTCCAGAAGGATAAGCTTACTTATTCATAGCAATCAGTGTAGAAGTCTACGCACCATCTATTTTGGTCCAGAGAGAAGTCTTTAGCCAGCTACGTCCAGGTATTAAGAAATCAAGCAAAGCACTATCAAAAGGTGGTTAGTGCTATGCCCCACAACGACATGTTTCCAAAAGTATGCAGGCTGATTTTCAAAACATTATCCCTCAATCAACTTGATCATTGCACAAACAAAACAGTAATCACCTTTCAACAGTCATAACATTCAATCAACTATTAAACATAACAAGCAGAAGCTATAAGTGAGCAGAGTACGTACCTCAACAGTGAGCCGCATGTGAATGTTGAGGTTTACGCGCAATACAAACACGTGTAATCGACAAAACGCGACTTTGGACTTGATTTAAAAGCTTTTATAAATGCGATAGACAAAAGCGTATTTTATTTCTTATTTTGACTGTTTGTTAATTCTACCTTAACACGTCGTTGGAGCACAATAAATGAACCCCCTTCGTCTCTTTGCACTCGACGTGCTGGACGCGCGTTTGGTCCCTGATTCCGCAGACCGAATAAACCAAACCAAAAAAGCTGCACCTCCGTCAAGATGGCGGACGCCGGAGTTTGTCTTTTACTATCTTGTTTTTATTGTCTGTGTGCCAATGATGTTTAAAGCCGCAATGTCGGGGAGTAATGGTACGTGATTCTGAATTTTGAGTTCTGGTCAATTGAGGGCAGTCATTGACTTTTGTGTTTTAGAAAATAGTCCGAATTACAGGTTGTATGAAGACAAGTTAGAACAGGGGTGGATGATGGGCAGAAAAGTGGTATGTACCCTTCGCGACCACAAAGTGGATTATTCATGCTAATAATAAGGACAACTCCGACGCACAATATTCTGGCTTTCGTGGCCGGATACCAATTTTAGCAGGTGCAATTCTTCTGCATTATATATTACGTCGTGTATCATATTTATTCAAAATGCCCCGACTATCGTTTGATTTAGTCTTTGCAATCATCTTCTTGACAGTACTTCACGGCACCAGTATTCTCAAGATTGCACTAATTTACATAATTAACTTTTCTTTTACAAAGTTTTTACCCAAGAAATCTGGAATGATCACAACATGGGTATTCTGCATTTTGATCTTATTCCTCAATGAATGGTACGAGGGTTATAAATATGGTCAGGCTCTGCCGGTGTTGGGCGTGTTGGATGGATATACTGGACTTTTACCGCGATGGGATGTGAATTTCAATTTCTCTATTTTGAGAATGATTAGTTACAACTATGACTATTATCAATCATTAGAAAGCACAACCGATATCGAGGTAACTTTTAATTTTAAATGTTTAACACGTATTGGGACTAACAGACATAGAAGAAGCAACGCGACGAAAAAGAAATCTCTGAAAGAGACCGGATAAATATTGGACCTCCCAAAAGATTTTACAGCTTTCCCAATTACATTGCATATTTGCTGTACATGCCGTTATATATTGCTGGACCTATTATCACATTCAACGACTATATATACCAGAGCAATCACCCGTTACCATCTGTAAACATTAAACGGACGCTAATCTACGGGTTAAGAATGCTATTCTGCATGCTCGTGATGGAGTGGATTTTACACTTTATGTACGTCATTGCACTTTCCAATGCTCGAGCATGGGAAGGTCTTACACCCTTACAAATTAGCATGGTAGGCTACTTCAATCTCAAAACTATTTGGTTGAAACTTCTTATTCCCTGGCGTTTATTCCGATTCTGGGCACTACTTGATAAAATAGACGCACCAGAAAACATGCTCCGATGTATGAGTAACAACTACTCGGCATCAGCATTCTGGCGAGCATGGCATCGGAGCTTCAACAGATGGACTACAAGATACTTGTATATTCCGTTAGGAGGTTCAGACCATGCTATTCGGAATATGTTGACGGTGTTTACGTTTGTTGCATTTTGGCATGATATTCAATTACGGTTATTAGCATGGGGATGGTTGATTACGATATTTGTGGTACCTGAAGTTGGCGCCAAAATGCTTTTCCCGGCAAAGAAGGTATGCTTTACAGTTCGGATCCGTTAAGTGCTGCTGTACTAACTAAATAGTGGGGCTCTTCGCCTTGGTACCGACATATGTGCGCATTAGGCGCAGTAGCTAATATTTACATGATGATGATTGCAAATTTAGTCGGATTTGCAGTTGGTTTAGACGGTGTTCGAGAAATGATTGTCGACATATTTAGTTCCTGGTCAGGTGTGTGCAATCACTGAGATCTTTTCAAATGGAGCCTACACTAACGAATTTAGGAATACCGTACTTTATATTCATTTCAGCAGCATTGTTTGTGGGTGCGCAAGTCATGTTTGAAGTACGTGCGAATGAGGCACGAAATGGCATTAATATTAGATATTAGTAGAAAAACAAGCAATTATTTGGACTAATTTTGCCATAATTGTAAAAACTGATACTGTAGATGCGTCTTCGTGATCTTTAAACCTTAAAACTCTAATTCCTTTCATCGCCAATATCCCCCAACTCCAGATAAATTGAAACAAGCAAACTTACATAGCTTGCGATACCTTATAATTATACAAAATGGTTGTTCTAAAGCTGAATCCCCAACTACTTCTTCAACAAGAACAAGCATTCCAAGCTTCTGCAGCAGTAGCAGCAGCGGCGGCGGCAGCGGCCTCATCCCCAGCGCCATCCTCACCATTACCGTCATCACCAGCGTCAATGTCAATGTCCGAACCACCAGAATCATTAAGCATGGGAGATGCAGCAGCTGATTCCGAAACTACTACAGGAGCGAATGGAAGTAATAACGGAAATGGAAATGGAAATGTTTCCAAGCAAAGAAGACCTGCTTCTGGCGGCGGTTCCTCAAACAAGAGACGAAAGACAAACGCGTCTGACGTGTCTTCTTCTAATAATGCTCAAGCAACGACATCAACATCAACAACAGCTCACGTGCCAGTATCGACATCAACATCAACAGCAACAGGAACAGGCACACCATCAGCAAGTCACCACGCAGCACACTCGAAACTAGGCCCAAAAGCAAACCAAGGTTCTATAAACGCACAACTACGAGCTCTTGATCGGTCAGGAAAACCGTGTCGGCGATGGACAAAAGTTCCTATTGAATTGAAAAGCTTCACAGGTTGGGAATGGTCGGTTTCTACGTGGGCGGGTGAGAATAATGCTACGGATGCTTCTTCTGAGGCTGCTGATAATGTGGATGATCCAGCAGTCTTGTCGGCCCCTGCTCCTCCTCCACTGACAATAACGATTCCCTCTTTAAGCAAATCAAAAGGTTCGAAAGAATCGAAAGAATCAAAAGAATCGAAAGACTCAAAAGATTCGAAAGACTCAAAAGACTCAAAGGAAAGCAAGGCGCCAGTCAGATTTCCAGCAGCTATGTTAAGAGGCTCTCTGGAGGAACATGAAGAGTAGCCCCTCCCACCTTATTGATAGCATAATAAAAGGTATAAACACATGTATTCCTATTCAAAAGGAAGTATGAGAGTAGTTCTGTACAATACAACACGCAGATAATAACAGCAGGGAATATAAAGATATAGCAAAAAAAACGACAACAACCGCACTTGAAAACATCCTATTACCTATCCGAGTAGTCAAAAAAAAAATCAAAGCCGTAAGCCATAGGTCCTAATATGGCTTAGATGACAATACTCCTGTCATCCTCTATCGTTCTCTATTCGTCTCCCAAATCTTCAATATCCTTGTAATGCGCCATCAGCGAGCGTTTGTACTCTGTCTTGTTGTGATCCCACTGATCAGCCGCCCTATAAAAATTAGTGACTGCTTTTTAAAATACATATATAGCGATCGACATACTGGGCGTTTAAGGGTGAAGCGTTGTTAGGCTCACCTAATAGCGACTGCAGACTAAGTAGAATAGTCTGAACGTTATATACAGCGGACCACTTTTCCTTGAGAATATCAAGACAGATATTTCCAGACATGTCTACATTCGGGTGCCACATTGGTGAAACAAATCGGATAACGGGAGCACGGTATGGGTAATTAGCAGGGAAAGTCATGGAAATTTTAAACGTAAGACCGTCGTAGGGCTGATCGGTCAGTTTCATACTGTAAATCAAACAAAGAGTTGTGAACATACTGTTCCTTCAGGACCGGCGATGGTTCCTGTCCACTGTGACAGATTCGAGTCGCTCACTGGGAACGCGCTAATTCCAGGCACATTCGACATCTACCTCAAATCAGCCCAGATTCTCTTACTATGCATCATAATTTCAGTAGTAAAAGCTCACCATAAGCTGCATTAACTCGCTCTGGAGTCGCTTAGCGACTGAGTGACTGTCTGTCGTAGTCGCTGGGCTTTCTTGCATTTTCAAAGACGAGTAGCCTGAAGATGCCCGATGGGCGTTCTGCGAGTCCATAGAAATTCAGAAAGCCTTAAAGATGCAAATAAAGATGATAATGAACTAGATAAATAAAACACAATCGTAATATACTACGTTATTGTTCTTTTATCACAAAATGCAAAGAAAAAAACTCGTTCCGGAAAGATGCGTGGTTCGGGCCGTTGATGAAAACAAACACGCTCAGGCGCTCCGAGCAGGGACCAAACACGGGAGATCAGTAAACAAACGAGTGTGATTAGAACAAAGTGTGCTTGTTCTTTGTATAATGCTATACAAATAGAAGCAGTTAGTCCACAGTAAAAGGAAGAAATAGATCTCTGAATGCAAAAAGATAAAGAAATCGAATCAAGCTCCAAGTCTCCAGAAGAAGTAGAAACAGAAGAAAGCGACTCCGCTCTCAAATCCAAAATGGATCCAACCAACACCCACAATAAACAAAAACCCCTGCCCTTCAATCTTGTTTTTGGAGAAGTTGCCCGGGAAACTTGAGCTTACTTCGCCGCCGCACTGGTGCTCATTTTAGGGTAGTTTAGCTTTTGTTTACATTTGCCGTTTAGGGTAAACTTATTGATATATTTCACGAAAACCTACTCTACTTCGCTAGCTTCTTCTTTCACACTTGTTTGCTGACTCGTTTGTTCGCTACTTTGAGCAGTTGGGTCTTTGGCAGATTTGTCGTCTCCGCCATACCACCTTGTCAGCCAACGATCTGCTCGTCGAAACGCCCTCGCGAGCGCACTTGCCTCTTCCCCAAAGTCATTACCCATACTGGAATCCCGAACTCCAGATAAACTACTCATAATATGACTATTCAGTGTCCTCATATCAATATTCTTGCGCTTATGTGATGACGCTGCTGATGCCATCATTTCTGCGTTCAATTGACTTTGTTCATCTTCAGAGTACTCAAACGGGTCTCTGGTTCGAATTTTCTTCCATGTCCGCTTAATCGCGCCTTCTTCATATCGTACGCGTTTTCGTCGTCGATCAGTTACACGAACTAAGTGTGCAATTTCAAAATCGCATTTAGCTTCTCGCTGCTGCGATAGCTCTTGCGCAACTGCTTCAGCTTTTGAGATCTTTTTGGGGGGTTTGATAATGAGTCTTCCAGGAACTGGTGAATCTTTCGATCCGGATACATCTGCTATTGTAGTACCTCCATCTTCTGATTCTGATCCATGCTCATCGGCGTCCTCATGTTTGACTCGTCGACGCTTCTTCGCACTCGCTGCCCCATTTTCTTCTTTGACCTTGCCAGCGTCCTGCACTGATGCCTCAAGATGTCCTGATTCGTTAGTATCAAAGATTTTTCAAAATAAAATGGTAACATACGTTTACGTTCTTCAACCATGCGTTCAGCGAATTCCTTCTCTGCAACCGAATCAACATTCTCAAGATCAACCTCTTCCGTCGACAGCGCCACAAAACCAGGAATCTTCATCCCTCCATCTTGTCCCATGCCAAATGGATTCTCTCGTAGTTGCTCCGGACTCAAATCCGATTCAAGATAAACCCACATTAGCCACAAAAATGCTTTAGCTCGTGATTTGCTTGATACGTTTGTGTTCATTATGAAATCGTAAAATTCATATGGCTCGACGAAAAATAAGTCGGTTACGCGTCGTGCATACGTAGCCAAGATGAATACCAGATTGATCGGATTCGTTCGCGGTAATCGTGGTTGAAGTAGAAGTTGATCGAGTGTTGATGGCTCTGGTCTGTCTTCACATGCGCCCTTGAGAATAGACTTGAGTCGAGGAGCATCTTGGAGTTGTTTATAAGCTGTGGGGTCGGAGTAGGATTGAAGAGAGGGAATTGGATGATATGTTCGCAGTTGAGCACGCATTTCAGGAAAAACTAAACCAATTAATAAACTTATCTCGCGAAAATGATGTAAAGAACATACAATTCAAAGTGGTATTCATGCGCCCGATATTAACAAGAAGACAAACCATAGCAATATTCAATCCGGCTTGCTTATCACCCAGTAACTTTTCCCGTAAGACCTTAGAAGACTTTGATGACCGAGCCATTGCATCAATATATATTTCTGAGTATGTGTGATTGGCAGTTCCATCATATGAATTCGTAAACACTCTTGTCTCGTCATAGAATATCTCATATAGAAAATCATACTGAATATCCTTTCGCCAGAGAGGTTCTCCGTCTTTCTTTTTAATGTGTCTTATCTTAGAGTTGATCAATAAGGTCTGTGATCGAGCACCTCCAGATCGCGCAGCAGGTGAGTTCTTTGCTGGCGTAGACCGCGGTGTGTGGTGATTAGCAGCTGCCCGCTTTTTACTACTTCCGTTATTTTCATTATTATGTCGCGGAGTGCCCATTTTAGCACCAGTCGGTGTATTCTCTACCCTGGTTTCCTCTGCCATTTTCCACCGCAGAATCGAAAGAAACACGCTTAAAGAAAGGGGCTCGGGGCATCTCAGAATCGGCACCTAGACTCATGATGCGGCGTCCTGCGGCGGTGAGTTAACTGCATACGCGTGTACGGCGTATATGCCATAAACTGGCTACAAATAAGGTTTTTGAAACGCAATTTTTTCTAAGGAGAGTCAGGTTCAACGTTAGGGAATTGCTGATTTGGATTGGTTTGATTACTATAGACAGTTTGTATTTAGCTGTGAAAAGTCATTTCTATATTATAGATTTTCAAAAGTAAGCTATTTAGCATTGCTGATCTTATAGTTAATCCTTTTTTTGTTAATTTGGTGAGTATTCTTCCGCTGCGGCGGTGTAAATTTTAATACTGAACAATACTTAGAATCTATTATCAGCAACACTCACTTACACAATGGATTCTACTGAAAATGGCGTAACTACGCCTCCCGTTTCTGGAGACGAGGCTCCTGCTCCAGTTGAAGCCCCAAAGACTAAGACTGTGACTTTCGCTGAGCCTGAAGCTGAGGGAGACGCTTCAGACGATGAGCATGAAAAAGATCTTGGATTGCCACCACAGCCTGACAATCCGGATTTCTCAAAGTTGAACCCTCTCAGTTTGGAGATTATAGGAAGGTGTGTCGAATTAAGTGGTTGAGAAGTGAAGAAGGAGGCTAATTTCGGTGTAGACAAGCGACTATCAATATCGGAACTATCGGTCACGTAGCGCACGGAAAGGTATCATTTAATTTATGTGATTGCTGTAATTGCTGCTAACATGATACAGAGTACTGTTGTTAAAGCTCTTTCTGGTGTTCAGACTGTCAGATTCAAGAACGAGGTATGTCGCTCGATCATGAAGTTAATAATCGTCACTAACGCGCTAAGCTCGAACGAAACATTACCATCAAGCTCGGTTATGCCAACGCCAAAATCTATAAATGCGACTCTCCTACTTGCCCACGACCAGACTGCTACCGATCTTTCCGCTCTGAGAAGGAAATCAACCCCCGCTGCGAGCGTCTCGGCTGCAATGGTCGCTACCAGCTTCTGCGACATGTGTCTTTCGTTGATTGCCCTGGTCACGATATTCTCATGTCTACTATGCTTTCAGGTGCCGCGGTCATGGACGCCGCCTTGCTTCTTATCGCTGGTAACGAATCTTGCCCTCAACCGCAGACTAGTGAGCATTTAGCTGCTATTGAAATTATGAAGCTCAACCACATCATCATTCTCCAGAACAAAGTCGATCTTATGAGAGAATCGAACGCTCAGGAGCATTACCAGAGCATTCTCAAGTTTGTCAAGGGAACAGCTGCTGACAAGGCTCCTATCATTCCCATCTCTGCACAGCTCAAGTACAACATCGACGCTGTCAACGAGTATCTTGTCAAATCTATTCCTGTTCCTCCACGAGACTTCATGGCTGATCCTAAGCTCATTGTCATTCGATCATTCGATGTCAACAAGCCTGGTTCAGAGATTGAGGAGCTCAAGGGCGGTGTTGCTGGAGGATCTATTCTTAATGGTGTTCTGCGGTTGGGTGATGAAATTGAAATCAGACCTGGTATTGTTACCAAGGACAATGAAGGAAAGATTCAGTGCCAGCCTATTTTCAGCAGAATCATTTCCCTTTATGCTGAGCACAATGATCTCAAGTTTGCTGTTCCTGGTGGTTTGATTGGTGTTGGTACAAAGATTGATCCTACTCTTTGCCGTGCTGATCGTCTTGTTGGACACGTTCTTGGATCTAAAGGCAAACTTCCTGAAATTTACACTGAGATTGAAATTAACTACTTCCTTCTCCGTCGTCTTCTCGGAGTTAAGACTGACGAGAAGAAGCAAGCTCGTGTTTCCAAACTTACCAAAAATGAAATTCTTATGGTCAACATTGGTTCTACAGCAACTGGTGCGCGTGTTGTTGGTGTTAAGGCTGATTTGGCTAAGTTACAGTTAACATCACCAGCTTGTACTGAGATTGGTGAGAAGATTGCTTTGTCTAGAAGAATTGAGAAGCATTGGCGTTTGATTGGATGGGCGACAATTAAGAAGGGTCTTACTTTGAAGCTTAAGGATAGCGAATAAATTTGTCGTTGTTTTTTGATTCCTTTTTATATCGCGTATGATGTTTGTTATAAAGAGTTGAATTGGTTTTTTTCTCATGTTTATGTATTTTGTTTATGTTTACAATGCGTAAAAGGCAATGCATGTAAGATGTAATATAACGAAAAAAATATATGCATTGGTGGTAATATACAAAAAATAACGCCTAGACAAACACTTTTATTCCTTTTATTCCTTCTCTGTGTCCGTATTTACATCAGATCCATTTCCCTCAAAAATATATTTCTGAATTTCCGTCTGCTGAAAAGCTGCTCCTGCTTCGACGAATTTACTTGTCAGGGTCTTCTCTCGATGAATGTAACCTCCCAATAACACGTTCAACTTCTTTTCTTCATCTGACGTCTTTCTTCCAAGATCTGAAATGAGATAGTCCGCAACCACATCAAAAACTTCTGCTGTGTCGAGTTCCGAATGTTGAATTGGTGTTGCCTGTGGTGAAGGTGCTGATTCAGTTTCAAGTTCTAATGGTTGTATTGGTTGTTCTTCTTCTTTTGTGACTTTTGACGCTGCTTTACGCGTCTTTCGTGGAGGCATCTTAGTTCAAAAAGTATGTGGGCTTTCAATCTCCGCGAAGTAAACACTGATTATCGCATAAGGCGTAGACAATACTAATCCCATCCTTATTATGCTCCCAAACATAATCTAAGACGGTTAGGGTTTGTTTGAAAGAGAAACCTTAAAACTCCCAAGAATCCGCGACGAAAGTGAAATCGAAAAAAAAAATTAGAATAAGGTGTTTAAAGTACATTGAAACTTCCAACAAAGTCTCAACAAAAACTTGTTTTTCGTCAATTTCTATACGAAGAATCCTTTTTGATTTTATTGATTGGATTTGCAGTATTGGTTTATGGACGGAGATCGGTTAATTTTGGCTAGTTGTTGAATAAGATTATTGAAAAACAGTTTGAGAACAAGTAATTAATTAAGTACCGCAAACATGGGTAAAAAGTATTGGATTTTTCTTTGTTCTGTAGCAATGTATCTGTTTTGAACGGACTTCACTAACAGATTGTTTATAGAGACAAAAAGAGCAAGAAGGACGACTACTGGGACACCGCGTTCGAGGAAGATCAAGAGATCACGCAGCCTGAAAATGTTGAACCTGCAGCAAAGGAAGCGAGCCCTGCTCCAGAAGTAGCTGAAAATGCTGCTCCTCAAGCTGAATCAGCGGAGGATTTGTTACCTGAAGATAAGAAGGGCGGAAAGAATGGTGCTGCCGCCACTGCTGCTGCTGCTCAAGATGACGAGGAAGCGAGCGAGAAGGAAGATACTGGGCTTAAAATTAAGGTAGGATTTACGATTGGAATGTATAAGATTTGATGCTTATTGCTCTATAGAGTAAAAAGGAGAAAGAGCGCGAAAAGAAGGAGAAAGAGAAGTTGCGAAAGAAACAGCAGGTACGTTTATCCGTGATCGATCATGTCTCGCTACCGATATACTAACAATATTTAGATGGAGCGTAAGAAAGCTGGAGGTGCCGCCCCTCCTCCTCCTGCTGCTGCTGCTCCTGCAGCTCCTGCAGCCTCTGAAGCTGCCAAAGATGAGCCTGCCCCATCTACTCCTGCCGCTACTCCCGCCGCTTCCGCCGCCGGTAAGAAAAAAGACCCCAAAGCTAAAAAGAAAAATGCTATGGTTGCTGCTTTGGAGAAGCAAGTCGAGGCACGACGTGCTGCTGAAGAAGCGCGAAGAAAGGCTGAGGAAGAAGAGCGAAAGTACGTATATTGACTAAATATTTGCTGCATTCAAAAATATTGACCGTTTTATAGACGCATCGAAGAAGAAGAACGTCTTGCTGCTGAAGAAGCTCGTCTTCGAGAAGAAGCCAAGGCTGCTAAGAAGGAGCGTGAAAAGGCTAAGCGTGAAGAGCTCAAGCGTGAAGGTAAACTTCTCACGAAAAAGCAGAAAGAGCAACTTGCCTTACAACAGCGTCGTGCCCAGCAACTTCGTGAGTCTGGATTAGTCCACATTGCCGGATTTGAAGAGAAAGACGGTGAAACAGAGAAGAAACCCAAGCGACCTGTATACGGTAGAAAAAAAGGCGGCAAGAACGCTGACAAAAAATCTGAGGAACCTGCCAGTCTGGAGAACTCTGTTGCCAGTTTGGCTCTTGAGTCGAAGGAAAGCTCGCCTGCTCCTGAAGAGAAGGTTGTTGAAGCTACCAAAGATGAAACTACTCAAGAGGCTGCCGAGTCCTGGGAAGATGCTCTTAAATCTGAGCCTGAAGAGCAAGAGGCTGCTGATTCTTGGGAGAACTTACTTGCTTCTGACAATGAAGAAGAATCTTCTGATAGCAATGGCAGTACCGCCAAGACAGAGGTGTCTGATGAGGCCAAACCCGTTGAAGAAGACCTTGACGCTGATGAACTTGCACGACAGGAGGAGGACAAGAAGAAGGCTGAGCGCGAAGCTGAACTTGCTCGGGCCAAGGCTGAAAAAGCTGCGATTGAGCGACGAAAGAAGGATGCCGGCCAACGTCGGGATAAGAGACACAAAGCTGCTATGGACGCTCGTTCGTCTGACAACCTTCGTTCACCTATTTGCTGTATTCTTGGTCACGTCGATACCGGTAAAACCAAGCTACTTGACAAGGTTCGTCAAACCAATGTCCAGGAAGGTGAAGCTGGTGGTATTACACAGCAGATTGGTGCTACTTACTTCCCTATTGAGGCTATTCGTCAAAAGACAGAGGTTGTCAACCAGGATCACAAGTTGGAATTCAAGGTTCCTGGTTTGTTGATCATTGATACTCCCGGTCACGAGTCTTTCACAAATTTGCGTACTCGTGGTTCTTCGCTTTGTAACATTGCTATTCTTGTCATCGATATCATGCACGGTCTCGAGCAGCAGACTCTAGAATCTATCCGTCTTCTTCGTGACAGAAAGACTCCTTTCATTGTTGCGTTGAACAAGATTGATCGACTTTACGGA
>JAJLWK010000296.1:0-17470 GCA_030570675.1 Myxozyma neglecta | reverse complement strand
CTGGCCGAGATCGCCAACCGTTGCGATTTACAAAGAAAGAGAAATCAGAGTAATTGAGTAAGAAATCGCCGTTGAGGCGGTAGATGGCGATGGGTTTAAGACCTTCGCGGTTCATTACAAAATCAAGAGATGTATCAGCTGGGTCGAGAAGAGATTGAGTGTCGAGAGTTTCGAGGGAAACGATTTCAAAGCCCTTTGCGCAGCCTATACAGACTTTTGATTTTAAAAATGATAAAGAGATGGCTTCGGAGGGGACGTAAAAGTCTTTAAATGATTTAAGACCTTCAGATTGGCCTTGCAGTAAACGTCGGAAAGTAGTCTGTCTTTTTCCTCTTGAATGAGGTTCTTCAGGTTCGAGTGCGCGCACAGTAGTAGTCATAGCATTCGTCTTGACAGTACAAACAAGCACTCTACCAAGACTCACACCGGATTTGAAAAAGTTTATATGAGTAGCTACCTTTTTAGGACGTCGAGCGGCTGCTAATGCGGCGTTTGAACCGGCGTCAGCGTCGAGTGTGTCAAGTGGCCAATAAAGAAGGTTTTTATCAGAAAGAGCGAGGAGGAAAGAGTACTTTTCGAGAACGTCGAGTTGAGTGATGTTTGGTACTGCGAGCATTTTTTGTGGTCGCGCGATAGATGATGCGCCGCGCGGTGGTCGCGTATCAGACATGTAAATCCCAGATTCAGTACCATAGAGCATTTTTCTTCCACCATCAAAGGGAACGGCGCAGTTGACGCGATTAGCGGCGTCAAAGTATGCAGTGCAGAGGATAGTGGCGGTGTAGATGTTGTTGCGTTCGCGAAGAAGTTGTTGCTGTGCTGCGATTGATTCTGCCCATTTTTTGCGCACGACGGCGGCAGGCGCGTAGAGGGTGAGGTCGTAGCCGCGACGGCCGAGATGAGTGAAGGTTATAGGGTATTTGCCTTGAACGGAGGAGTCGCGAGAGGATATTAGAGATGCTTGACGTTTAGAGGGGCCTTCTTCGGCTTGCGTTACGACAAGTAGTTCCAGGGGAATTGGCTAAGGCGTTAGTCAAGTATAATAGTAAACGGGAGAAAAAGGTACCTTTCGAAAGACCTTGGCTTGTTCGCGGCGATTGACTAGTTTCTTTCGGACAAATAAAAGACAGTGGTCGAGGAGGTAGGCGGTGACGTCGCCTTGCTGGTCGGTCGGACGCTTTTTGAATACTTGTTGAAAGAGAATATGGCGACCCTCGTCAGTCAATTTCAGATCGACATGTTCACCAGGAGGAAAGACGAGAGATTGCGAAAGTTGCATGAGTTCGTAGCGATCGGCAGCTTTTCCGGTTTCGATGTTTACTTTTGTAAGGAAGCCCTTGATAAGAGCAATGGCGCGAGGGAGGTCGCGTTTGTCGGGGTTGTCGTCGGGAGTGAGTTTGAGAACGGCTTCGAGGAGAAGAGGGTATCGGGCGAGACGCGTGGTTGGTTTGGTGAGATAGCCATTGAGTTCTAGTTTTCGCGACTCTTTCTTTCGTTCAGTGTCTTCGACGAACTTGGCAAATAAAGGGTTCTTTGCCTTTTCGCGCTCGAATTCATGTTTTCCGTAGAGTTGGTTAGCACCGTATTTGATGAATGGAGCGAATTTGGGGATATGGTCGAGAAAGACGTCAGCGATGTTGCGGACGACGGGGGCGAGCTGCTGGCGACGCGTGAGGGCGTCGGCGAGACGGGAGTTGACGGCGTGGACGTCCATGATGTTGGAGAAGACGGTACGGACGAACTTCTCGCGGCGGTGGTCGGGGAGGAAGGAGGCTTTGCGGAGAGGCAGGATCCAGAAGTCGCGGAGATACTCGAGGTCCTTGACAAAGTCGCGCTCGGTGTAGATGACTTCGCAGATGATTTCCTGGCGGCGTTTTTCGTGATCGTCGACGGAGTCGGCAATGTCTTTGGAGACGGAGTGGATCCAGAGTTTGTCGCCGGAGAGAGTCGAGGACGAGGCGAGAGGCGGGTGGAGTTGGCCGTCCGCGATGGAGCCCGAGGAGGCCTGGCGGCGCAGAGTGACGGAAGAAAGAGACTCGCGGGCGCGGAACTGCTGCTCGAGGCGCTTTGGGCAGTGAACAGCGTAGCAGACGTGCGAACGCGTGCAGGTGGGCGAGTAGCACTCGGTCATGAGCATGAAGACGCCGGAGACGCCGGAGACGCCGGAGACGAGGCTGTTTGCGGAGGCATCTTCGGCGGCGCTGTCGGCAGAGATCAGGTCGTCGCGCAGCTGGTAGATCTCCGCCGGGTTGTCGCGCAGCTTGTGCGCATAGGTCACGTCGTGGAACAGCCTGGTCGCGTCCAGAGCGCGGCCGAGCAGCAGCGCGAGCGTGCGGTCGGCGGTCTGCAGGATCTGCATCAGCACCTCGACGGCCTCTGCGCCGGAGAACGCGTCTTTGTACGTCAATGCGTCCTTGGTCCGCTCGTGTGTCTGCGCGCGGATGAGCTCGACGAACGCGGCCGCGACGCGACTCAGCAGCGCAGCGTACACCAGCGGTCTGCCGCGCGACGCAGTCACGATCGTCGGTGTTCCGGCGCCATTGCCATTGGCCGAGTGTGCGTTCGCGGCACTCGCCTTGCTGCTCGCGCTGGACCCAAACGAGTACGACGACACCGGCAACGGCGCCGCCACGACGGCTGCGGAAGAAGACGAAGAAGTGGCCGCCGGACGCACTCGTCGCGGAACCAGCGCGGCCGACGAGGTGCGCTCAACCAGAACCGGAACAGCCGTCGTCGTCGCCGTCGCCGTCGCAGCGCCCGGCCGAGTCGGAAACGGGAAATACTCGCTCGTGTCCATCGTCGCCGGCTTTCCTTCTCGATTTCTCTTCTCTTGCCCATCTTCCCTTTCTATTGGTCATGTGACTACATCTAAACTCTATTCTCCGCACTGAATT
Source organism: Myxozyma neglecta (assembly GCA_030570675.1). NCBI lineage: Eukaryota > Fungi > Ascomycota > Lipomycetes > Lipomycetales > Lipomycetaceae > Myxozyma > Myxozyma neglecta. Next base: position 14,576 of record JAJLWK010000296.1, on the reverse strand, counting down.
TATCATAGTTATTACGCAGCGATCTTATTCTGCGACTGTTGCATGCCATTTTACTGCTTATCGTTATATCTCATATGTAAGGTCAAATACATCAGTCATTATAATAATCTGACGCTGTTCCGATGCTGTTTTGATGTTTTGATGTTTTGACTTTTTTGGCATTGTTTTTTTTTTTTTTTTTATATCACAGAGAAAATTAGAAACAAGAGAGTTACTAACAACTTGTAATGTGACTTACAGTAAAGTCTGTTTGCAAAGTAGACATTGAACGACCTTCATTATGACTATGATGATTCAGATACCAGCCTGCAGTTCATACGCATATCAAGTTTTGAAAAAAGATGGATTAAACTCCATAGTCAGACATGCGTATATCGATAGGTTATATCGCTATCATAGTCATTATATGGATATATCGATATAAAATATTAGAAAGTCCCAGTTACATGGATATCCATATAAGGGCTGATTAGAATAGGTTATGCTTTGTTAAATAATTAGTCAGTAGGGTTTTCTTAAACAAATAGAGTTTCATGCAAGGGTTTTCGTCAATAGTAATTAAGGACCCCTTTTTTGAAAGATACCTTGACTGGAGGACAGAATTTTTGTGCAAAAAATAATCCCATAGTTAAAAGGACATTTTTAGCATGTAAGGCAGAAAAGAAGAACACAACGATTCTAGTTCTTTAATTTATTCTTTTTAATCTTTTTCTTCCTTTGTTTAACTTATTCTTTCTCTAATTTTTTCATTTATTCTTCTTATCTTGCTTATCTTGAAATGACCCTTTAAATTCTTAACTCTTAATTCCGCCTGAAAAGTGCAATAATGGCTTGTGGCTATAAGTAAGGCAGAGTACATGGTCTTCTGTGGCTTTATTTTTTTTCTGAAGGTTCTCAAAAATTGCGATCAGCATGAATCAAAACCTATTCATCGCAACGCGTGTGTCATGAGAAAAAAGCTGCTCTACGAGCACACCACCGACTCTACCCTAATATGAGTTGGAAGGAACTAATGCAATGGTTTGAAGTTACCTTCAAGCAAGGTATTAGTGGAAAGATAGATCCAAACGACGCCTGGGCCGGATCTGGAGATGGCACTTGTTGAATGGTTTGAACATGCGCAGGATAAAATACCAATAACACAGGCCGTTGTTCGTCAAAAGGTTATGCAATGGGAGAGCATTTATCAGGCAAAGAAATGCCCAGTTTTAGTAATGGGTGGTTGTATAGTTAAAATCGAAACAATGTCAAATGGAGATACAAGCATGGGAAGCGGCCAGTCTTTGTCGACTTTTACATGACTATGCTCAAAGGACATTTTCACTTGCTTTGCCATGATATTAATTGTTTGAACCTCAGTTTCTCTTCTAAATAAAATTAAAAATGAAACAGATTCTATAAATATATGTATTTTATTGATATAAATTTTGCCAAATGATTGGCTACCATCGATTTATTCGCCTTGGTGGGACAAATTATGCATAATCTGCATTTTATAAGTTTATATCCTTATATACGCGTCATATAAATAGGGTTTTGAATTTAATAGGCTGCAATACGCTGAATGTAGATATAATGGAAGGCCAGGGTAAGGGCGACACAACTGTGACGACGGCGAGTGCACTGGTATCTTATCTTTGGCAGCGGCGCCGGGCGGTGTTTTCTTTCTGCAAAGTGCACGAAGCTTGAATAGCGAGCATATTCCCGAAAAGTACAGAAGCTAGTCAAGATGGAGATGGAAAACGAGCTGTACCCTGCTTTTGCGCCGTTTTTCGGGTTTGCCGGGTGAGTTTGCATGAGCATAGTGATAAGGAGAGAAGGAGGCTAATGATGCAGATGCGCGAGTGCGATTATTCTGTCTGCGCTGGGCTCAGCGGTCGGAACGGCCAAGAGTGGAATCGGTATTGCGGGAGTGGGAACGTTCAAGCCCGAGCTGATTATGCGCAGTCTGATTCCGGTGATTATGTCTGGTATTCTGGCGGTGTACGGGCTGGTCGTGTCGGTGCTGATTGCGGGAGACATGTCGCCCGATGACGACTACTCGCTGTACTCTGGATTCATGCATCTTGCGTGCGGATTGTGCGTCGGCCTGTCTGCGCTGGCGGCGGGATACGCGATTGGCGTTGTGGGCGACGAGGGCGTGCGCATGTTTATGCTGCAGCCCAAGATCTTTGTGGGCATGGTGCTTATTTTGATTTTCGCGGAGGTGCTGGGATTGTACGGGTTGATTGTTGCGCTGATTCTCAACACGAAGGCGACTGCTGCGTGAGCGCTGCGTAAACGCTGGTGAATGTCGAGGACTGGTGGATGGCGGGAGTGGGCTGTGACGAGGAGGTGTTTTACGAGACTACTTTTAGTGTTCGGTGTTGTTTAGGAGAATAGAGGGGTTTATTAGAGACGCCGTAAACATGTAAACAAGAACAAGTAAACAAAACAAACGCAGAAGCTACAGCATCTCGGCGCTGTCGCGTGCCAGTCGACGCACCTTGCGCTTGAAGGCCGGGTCTGTTCCAGTCAGCTCTGCACACACACACACGACACTCTTCACAGCACATACAGTCCTCGCGCAGCTGCTTCGCGGCGTCCATGTTGGCGGCCGAGTCCGGGTTCGGGGCCGAGAGCATGGCAATCACGCTGAGCAGGATGGTCTCGGGCGTGTGCACCGGCAGCCAGCGCTCGCCCGCGTCCTCGTAGCCGTACTTGTCCTCGCCGGGCGGATGCAGGATCGAGATGCAGACGCTGCCGTCGGCATACACGTTCGGGTGCCACATCGGCGTCTCGAAGCGCATGCGCGGCGGCTGCAGCGGGTACTCCTCCGGGAAGCTCAGGCGCGCCTTGAAGAAGCCGCCTTCGTAGAGCGTCTCGTCGGGGCCGACCAGCAGCACCTCCCACTCGTAGATGTCGTCGTCCACCAGTCCCGCCGAGATGCCCGGGATCCCGTTGCGGGCGATCTCGCGCAGTTGGCGGCGCAGAATCGTCTCGCTCGACTTCATCGTCTTTTACGGTTACAGGTGTGAGTTACGCGGTGTATTGTATTCTTCTCGTCAAGGTCTACAAACCCCTTGCGCCGTCGTCTACTCGACTCCCAGCACCCTCGCGATGTCGCCCTCCGCTGCGTCCGCCAGCCTCGCGACAACGTCCGCCAGCATGAGATCGTCGAGACGCTCGATCAGCGCGTCCGTGTCGGCCGCAGAGAGACCCGCCGTCGCGGCCGCGGCCTTCACCGCCCGCCGGTTCTTCTTCCGCGCGTTCTTCGCCGCCTCTTTGTTCTTCTTCGCCGCCGCCTTCTCCTCCGCCGCCTTCTCCTGCGCCGCCTTCTCCTCCGCCTCCTTCGCGGCCTGCGCCTTCTCCGCGGCCTCCTTCGCGGCGCGTGCCTCCGCGTCGCGCTCCCACTTCTTCTGCTCGCGCGCGCGCTTCTCGGCCTCCTTGAACAGCCTCATGCGCGGGTCCTGGCTCAGACACTCGTCCACCAACTTGCGCAGTCGCGCCGTGTCGTCCGTCTTGCGTTTCTGCCGAGCCGTCTTGTTCTTCTTCTCCACGTGTCTCTTGCGGTCGCGGCTGTCCGAGTCGTCCGGGACGTCCTCGTCGAGATACTCAAACGTGCGCCACGAGTCAAAGCTGTAAAAGAAATTGTAAAACTTGTCGACCTCCGCTTTGCTCGACTTTGCGTCGCCAATCGTCGGCACAGGCTGCTTCTTCGAGAAGCGCCCTTCGCTCGCAAACACGGCGCCCCATTTCTCGTAGAAGGCGTCGCCGGCAGCTGCCTTCTTACTAGGCGGCTCCACATCGGCCTCCTCGTCTACAGAGTCGAACTGGCGACGCTTCACGGGGTCAGACAGAATCTCCATCGCTTTCTGCACGCACTTGAAGAAGCCGTCATCGTCTGTTCCGCCCGCCTGCGCTCTCTTGTCCGGGTGGTGCTTCAACACTTTCTTTCGGTGCGCACGACGAATCTGCTCGTCCGTAGCCTTGTATCTGTACTTTGACAATCCCAGCACGGCGTAATGATCCTGTCCCTTCCACTCCTTTGGATCGCGAGCAAGCAACGCAGCATCCTCCTCTTCTTCTTCCTCGTCATCTTCTTCCTCCTCAACCGGCTTCACATTCAACTCGGCTTCAATGCGCTCGTCTTCTGACCACGTACGTCCGCGAAGAACTCTCCGCGCGTGCGAAAGGTATTGTGGTCCAATCGGCACAATCGCACGTGCCGTCAGATCTGTAAGACGATTGAAAATAGTAAATTCTTCCATTCCGGCCGGCGCAATCGCAAGTGTCGCCATCTTTACCACTGTCTTTGTAGTGAAAATTTATTTTCTAAATTATAAAATTTTAGTCGCTCGCTACAAAGCCCTTATCTTACATTATTATTACTGTCTCGTCGGAGTTTGGCAAGGAAAAAGAGCAAGTTACCCGTATTTTCTCGATTTTTTTTATTTTTTTGTCTTTTTTGTCATTTTTCTTATGTATCATTCGATTCTACTTTAAAAGTATTTAGTTTCTATTTAAAAATCAGCTTACTCAGCTATACAATCAATGTAGTCATGTATCCTCCTTATCAATACTTGTACTAAAGTAAAAATCTGTACAGTAGAATATTCAGTATATTCTAGAAATATTGAAATGGGTGATCCAACAGTAAAAACACTTGTAAAAGCTAAAACTTAAATTTATCGATGACAATAAAATAATTGCTGTAACTAAAATTAAACTTGAATTACCACGCAAGCAATTAAAGGTACTGCAATTTCAATGTTTACCACTCAATAAAAAGTAAAATTTGATCTGCTTAATGAGATATTTGGTTCAAAGTAATCTCATATACACTCAAAACTAAGGTATGAATTAAGAATAGAGACAGTAAAATTAATGCAACTCCCACTGTTAAAGCGCTCCATTTAGACGACAAATTCGCAATATCAGTGACAATACATCTGTCAGAGGTATACTTGCTTCTGCTGATTCAGAAACTGAATAATCAATGTGGAAAGTGAAAACACACTTTGCGCTCACTAGTCAAATTTATATGTCATTCATGCGATAAAAGTAGATAAAAGGGTATGAGAAACAAAGTAAGAACAAAAAGAGATGAAAGGCATTTTGTTTAAGAGGTTCGAGCTGTAAATATCAGAATAGTGTCAAATATAGTCATTGTTTAAGAAAGAATAAAACAATAAACTAATTCAATGCTCAGTAGAAAGAATGTAGATATCAGCGCAGCTATTTACACGTATCGCTAGTGTTTGCTGCGAGGAGATTTGCACCAGAATCCGAAGTTACAGCAAATCAAAAACTGCACATTTGAAGGCGCACTTGTAGTAATAATTGACCGTAGCAAAGGTCAACTGGTCGAAGCTCTGAGCGAATCCCGCTGGCACGTGCACTTGCGTTTTCAGCATCATTATTACTACGCGTTGAGGATCACACTCACGAAGCGAGCCTCATTAAATCCTTATCGATAGCACGCAGGAGCAAACAGGCAAGATGGTGTCTAGGTTGGCCTTCTGTGCTCTTGCAGCTGCCGCCTTTGCGTCTTCTGGGCTCTGCTCGCGAGCTCAGGAGGAAGTGGTTATTTCGCAGCAACCGTCGGTGCAAATCCCAAAGCCCGGTCCCCCGCTTCGAACAATCAACTTTGGACAATTGAACTTTCTGTCTACTACAGATACGCACGGATGGCTTGCTGGACATTTGCTACAACCCGAGTACGCTGCTGATTGGGGTGACTATGCTTCGTTTATCGAGCACGCCCGCGCAATTGCCGACGAGCGCGGCGTCGATTTAATTGTCCTCGACGACGGCGACCAGCACGATGGCAATGGTCTTTCTGACGCTACGCCAATTAACGGTGCAGTTTCGCAGCAGATTTTACTCATGGCGCCTATCGATCTTATGTCGATTGGAAATCACGAGCTTTATAAATGTGAGGTCACGCAGCAGACGTATGATCTCGTTGCGCCGCATTTTGATGGAAGATACTTGACTTCGAATGTCGAGATCCAACTTGCGAATGGATCGTGGGTGCACATTGGTCGTCGGTCACATAGATTTGTGACAAAGAACCAGAAGATTGACATTATGGCTTTTGGTTTCCTCTTTGACTTTGCCTTGAATTGCGGAAATTCAAAAGTCTCCAAAGTCGAGCAAGTCGTGCAACAATCATGGTTCCAAGCTGCTATTCGTGAGCCAGGTATTGACATGTTTGTCGTATTTGGTCACTACCCAATTCGTTTCTGGCCCGAGATGTGGGCGATTCACAAAGCTATTCGAGCTGTGCATCCTCGCATTCCAATTCAGTACTTTGGAGGACATTCGCATGTTCGCGATTTCGCTGTTCTTGATAGTCGCGCTACTGCTCTCCAGGCCGGTCGGTTTTTGGAGACTGTGGGGTGGATCTCTATTGATGGAATTGTTCCTGGAAAGACACAAGATGAGGATGCACCAACTCTGCAGTATAATCGTCGATACATTGATTTTAACCCTCGATCTTTGGCTCATCATGTTAACAAGTCGTTATCTGATTTTCAAACTCCGCTTGGAAAGAGCATCTCAAAGATCATTGATGACTATCGAATTGAGTTGAATCTTACTTATCCATTTGGATGTGTTCCACGTGATTATCTTCTTGAAAAAGCTCATTATCCTGGTCCCAACAGTTTACTCTCTCTTCTTGAAGAACACATTTTAGCTAATCTCATTGGATCCGACTCGAAAACGCACGGCAGACCTCGTCAGATTTACATCAACTCTGGATCTTTACGGTATGATATGTATGCTGGTATCTTTACCGTTGATACAGGATATATTGTGTCGCCATTTGATAACGAGTGGAAGTATATTGCGCAAGTTCCATATCATATCGCTCGTCGCATTATTGCGAGACTTAATGCACTTGATTACATTTTCATGGAACTGACTACACCTATTTCACGGACAATGATGATTCGTCAGCAGAATCTAGGAGATTCATTTGATATCAACGTCATGAATGCTTTTTACTCCATGTCTTCTGAAGACCTCACGCAAGAAGACCTCAAGACTACAGGATATGTTACTATCGATGACTTTGGCGTCGACGGCGACGATACACCGCATAAACCGTATCCATTGTATTACCTCCCCAACGCGATCGTGACAAACGACAATTACCCCACTGCATCGGAGCCCGAAGCAGTTGACGTCATTTTCCTGGATTTCATGAAACCGTTTATTCTTTCCGCAATCAAGGAAATTGATCCTTCGACTCCGGAGGAAGATTGGGAGGTTTTAGGATATGGCGGTAAGAGTGTGAAGGAAATGATTAAAGATTATGTTCGTGGTTGGGGAACTGATTGTTTAGTTTGACGTGTTGATGTTTTATGATGATTGCATTTTTTAGTTTGTAGTTTGTGGTTTATGGGTATTGAGATATAGATTATAGTAGATAAGAAGATGTTGTATCTGCATTGATGATCTGAGGTGGTTACAGTTACGAATGCATTTTACGTTACTAATTAGATTAAGCCGTCAGTTCTGAGTGTGTAATTATCCGTCATTAAACTATTATTGTGCCACAATTTTTGAATGAAATTTAACCGGCACTGAATTCTCTTTTCCATAAAGCTTACTACCGATTACAGGTTGTGAACTGCAACAGTACTTTTTTCGCATTTACCTCTTGAATTCCATGGAAAAACCTATGCTTATAATTTGTGAAAGTACAGATATTCAAACTTTATGAAAACAGAGATGGAAAAATGAATTAATAACAATCTTAAAACAGATTTAGAGTAGACTACAGGAATATACAAGTTAAACTTTTATTTCATAAAAACACAAAGCCGAATAGATCTACATTTATTTCAAAGCCTGGGCACGACGCTTGTCTCTCTCCTCTGCGATGGAAAGCTTGACACCCTTGCCCTTTGGCAGACTGATCAAAGGCTTGTCCTGGCCGATAACGAAGACGTTACCTAATCTGGTAGCGAAGGAGTTGTCGAGAGAGTCCTTGATGTGGACAATGTCGAAACCACCCTCGTGGCGCTCTCTGTGGGTGATGACACCAACACGGCCCATGTTACGGCCGCCGGTGACGACGACGAGGACACCGGTGTCAAACTTGACAAAGTTCTGAATCTTTCCGGTCTCGATGTCAATCTGGACGGTGTCATTGACTTTGATGGCCGGGTCGGGGTAGCGGATGGTGCGGCCATCGTGTGTGACAAGGTATGGGATTCCCTTCTTGCCGAGCTGGACACGCTTGACCTTACCGAGCTTGTAGGAGGCCTCCTCCTCGCTGATGCGGTGAATGGTGAAGCGGCCCTTGACGTCGTAGACGAGACGGAAGTGCTCGCCGGTCTTCTCGAGAGAGATGACGTCCATGAAACCGGCGGGGTATGTCGAGTCGGTGCGGACCTTGCCGTCGACCTTGACGAGACGCTGCTGCAAAATGGCCTTGACCTCGCGTCCGTTAAGAGCGTATTTCAAGCGGTTTCGCAAGAAGATGATGAGAGGAAGGGACTCGCGGAGCTTGTGGGGACCGGCGGAGGGTCTAGGGGCCTGCGCAGTATGAGCTTCAAATCTTCAATTGAAAAATAATAGTTTCTTTCGAGGGAGATAAGTGCTGTTTTCTGATTCATGCTGATAAAACACACAGCCAGAAAACTATCATTCATCGAAAAAACCGAGTACTCGTTCGAAACAAAATCGCGTAGAGAAGAGGAAGACTTACGTAGGCACCGGAGAGCTTGTCCAAAAGCCAGTGCGAAGGCGCGGCCAAACGCTTCATGTGTTTCTTACTAAATTGACAATCAACACATACTCATAACAATACCAAACAACATCAAGTCGAAACGTACGGTCCTCTGCCCATTTTGCCTGTCGATTATCTAGTTGCTGGGAAATAAGTCGTGGGAAGTCTAAGACAGGCTTTCGTCAACGCGACATCGACTCTCTGCGCCTTTGCGGTTGGCGGCGGTGCGTCGCGCGGTCCCGTGCGCAACAGCAGAAACGCAGTCACACTGACAGCCAAGCCCTACAGGGACTGCGGACAGAGTGCGTATCACGTGTGTAGGGCTAACACATAATGCATTATGTATTGGTAATATATGTGGGGTTTGTAGCGGCGACTGGCGACAAAGGCCGATACTGGCGACGGCGACAATCTAAACAGCGGTGCGAATCAGAACACAATGTCTTTCTTCGGCTTTGATCCGTCTGCGGATCCGAGTCTGCGGAAGACGGAGGCTTCTTTCTACGATGACGACGATGCGTGAGTTTAAGTAGACATGTCATTGAGACGATAGCTGACGACGCAAATGTAGCAATGGCGACGACAAATACGATGCGTTGGCGGAAGACCTCGACCAGGACTACGATCAGCTGAACGACGAGACTTTTGGCGCTGGCTCCGAGTCTGTCGGTCGCGACTTTGACTTTTCTGGGCAGACTTCGCACGAGCTCGACGCCGGCCGCGAGCGCATCCTTTTCCAGCGACATCGCCGGCCTCAGTCGGCTGCTGTCTCGACAAATGAGCAGGCGACAACAACTCCGGAGCCCCAGCGGTTTGAGATCCCGGATCTGAAGCCAATGGCTTCGCTGTGGGAGACAGATTTGCCGGCTGTCTCTCCGCGATATGTGCAGCCAATGCAGCCAATGCAGCAGCAGCAGCAGCAGCAGCAGCAGCAGCAGCTACTACAACAGCAACAGTTCTTACAGCAGCAGCAGCAACAACAAGCTGGACCACGCAAGTTCCTCAGTCTTGAAGAGGTCGAGGCTCAGCTGCGTGCCGCTGCTCGTTCCCAGCCACAGTCCACTCCGTCGCTGCTGCGACACCAGCCGCGTCTCGCACCACCTCCGCAGCAGCAGCAGCCCGCAAACCCGCATCCTCATCCTCAGCACCTGCCGCAACAACCACCGCAGACCCACGCACAGCCACAGCCACAGCCCTCGCCGCCCGCCGGCCTCCTGCCGCGACAGCAGCCCCAGAACTACCCGCCGCTCTCGGCCGCTACAACGTACAACAACGCTTTTGGCAGCCCGACCCAGCACGCCGCCGCCGAGCCCCCGCGCCATCCCCACACATACCGCCCGTTCCCGCTGCACTCCGAAGAGCCGCCCCAGCCGCTCTCTCCCGAAGACCTCAAAGAGGCCCGTCTCGCCCGCTACAACGGCCTCATGACGTCCTCCGACAAGAACCACGTCACCCGTCTGCAGCTGCAGCAGCTCGTCTCCGACGACCCCTTCTCCGAGGACTTCTACTACCAAGTCTACACCGCCCTGCATGTCCCCAAAGAGAGCCAGCCGGGCGGATCCACCGCAGAGATCGCAGAGAAGTACCTCAACGAGTACGGCCGGCGCACCCGCTACGGCTTACGGCGGCAGACAGAGAGCATAGAGCGTCTCAAACAGCGCGCCATCGCTGCCGCAAAGGCTCATCCCAAGCACGAGCAATACGTAATCGAGGGCGCTCTAGGAAAGATCGCTTTCGCGACCGTCAAGGCGCCGCGCAAAGTCCTCGACGTCTCCAAGCGGCCTGCGGAGGTCGCTCCATGAGCTCTGTATTTTACCGCCACCATCATGCAGTAATACAGCTGTACTGTAATATGAACAATTTACCAAGACATTATTATCAAGATGCTCATCTACTTACTACATACCATTGACCCCATTGACAAACTGACGCGCGTTGGGACTTCTCTAAAGTAGTTTCCCGCAACTCAAGAACGCGTTGAACTTAAGGTTGCCGAGACAACCAACTCACGTGACAATCTAAACACGCCGCACATATCAACAACCAAATTCAAACCCATACTCGATACACTTCCTCCGTCAAGTTCACAATGAATTCAGTCCCAAGAAATCAAAATATGCCTCAGTTGCCACAGTCAGCGCGAAGTACGCGCTCAATCCAGTCGTCTACGACCCCAACCGCGAAACGTAAAGTCCGCGACGTGAATACTACGCCTCGTCAACATTCTACCTACTTAAGCATTACTCCGTCATCATCGTATAGAGCCACAAAGCGAGTTATATCGACGTCTTCAGCCGCGTCAGTTGATAGCAAAGTGTTTAGAGATCGGTCAAACTTGTCGGTGATCAATAGAACTCCGTCTGCTGTGATGAAATCGAACTTGACGACGCCAAAGGATGGGAAAGTGACGCTTATGAGAAAGACTCCATCCGCTTTTTTTCCTTCACAAACGCCTTTAAAGAAGAATACGTACGATGAAAGCGTTTTACTATCATCCCCGTTTGAAGAGCATCCTGAATTTATAGGATCGCAATCACCTCTGAAAGGAACCTCAGCTCATAGTAGTGACGACGACGACGACGACAGCAATATTTTAAAAACACCAAAAGCCAGCAATCCCAAAGATGTCAATGATACGCCTCGCTCTGAATATTTGCTTGATTTACGCACACCGATGCCAAACTCACGATTCTCATCAGCACTTACTTCCTCATCGAAACCTCCTATGCATGTTTCAATACCGGAAGATCTAAACACATGTCTCCTTGATCTCGACGATGAAGAGAAACTTTCACCTCTCTCAATACCAGTGGTGTCAAGCAGAGAAATGAATCAAATAGAAGCAAAGCACGCTGAAGAAATTAGCGCTTTACAAGCCCAACTTAACGAAGCTAATCAACTTGTCTCCAACTTAAAATCTGAATTACAAAATACTGTGTCTGATTTACAGCGTGATTTACAATCCGCCAACGAAAATAATAAAAAACTCGAAGAGCGACTCGAAGCCGAAAATGAGAGACTAGAAATTATTGCAAAGGAATTACACGTTCAATACAGTCGAAAACACGAGCAAAAGATAACTATGCTAAAGAAACAGCTAGAAAACAAATGGCAAGCAAAAATCGATGCTTACGAAGAAAAGATAAAAGCACTCGAAGAAGAGCTTGAGATTGAACGAAAGGAAACAGCGGATTTGGTGTTGTATTGGGATAAATATTTAGATGCAATGAAGGAAGTTGAGCGCGAGAGTGAACTGAAAGAAAGTGAGAATAAAAGTGAGGAAGGGGAAACAGAGACTTAGTAGGGTTTGATTTGTGCTATAGGTTTGTTGTATTCTTGGGAATTTATCACTATTCAATGGATTATAGAAGTACTTGTGTGAAATCCCGAGTGTGCTATCTTAGATCGATATGAAAATAATTCTATATCAATATAACGCTGATATAGTCTTGTCTGTACATTAATGTAGACGGAGACATTGAATTCTCCCTTTTCTCTCAAATAGATATACAAATCAAGCAAGCTTATATAATAGTAACTGCAGTCTTTCAGTTTCTTCATAAATGGAGGCAAATAGTGAATTTGCACTGTCATGCTCAAGATGTGGGTATGAGCGCGCTCTCTTAAACTGTCAATCCGAAAAGCAAGTAAACAGATGGAAGATCTGGTACCGTCACTTAATCAAGCGACTAATCAACTCAAAACAAAAGCTGGGATGAACTTCTTGCTGAATCTTTGTAGCATGACAGATATTGACTTCGCTCAGTTATAATCAAAGCGCGACCCGACTTCTACCTTCTATTCTTTAATCTTTTTTCTGGTATTTTCTTCAGTAAACAAAGAAACAGGATTTACATTTGTAGTATATTATTTGTCAATATATGTAAATTGAAAGAAGAAAATTGAATAAAAGAAGAATCAGAAGGCAAACAAAATAGAAGTAACATATAGAAAATAATAGATAGGTTCTCCCCCAAGTATAATAAATATCAAAAACGCCGAAACACCCCTTAATTCACATCAATTCCAGCTAATTGTTGCTAGTCTACCAGTAGAGCATTGTGTTTGTTGAAAATTGCTGAAATTAGTGCTGAATTAATAGGACGTGAAACGTAACCCCGACAAATCCTAATGTGTATTTGAGTGATATCTGAAACAACAGCTGCTTGCCACTTAGCTCTGCGTAGATCATCAACTATCCCACAAAGAACCTCATCCTTACCCCATGCCCGGGAGTTCTATTCTGGAAAAATATAGCTGCATTCCCAGATCCGGTGCAGCAGTGTGTCTGGTGCAGAACAGCAGATTGCGCAGAAGGAGGATCTGGGAGGTGACCATGGTTATGTGACGACAACCAGGATGCACAGAGGTGCTCGGATGTCTGAATCTCTCCCAAAGACAGTGGATGAGCGACCTCTGCGAGCCGATGGTTCCAACGTCTCAGTTTCATCTGAAGTACCCAGCGGGCTCGCCATACATCAGAAGGATATTGCTCTGCGGGGAGAAGCGGCCCTTGAGCTTTAGCGAGTAGGAGATGGGTGTCTTGAAAGTCCTCAGTGGTAAAGTGCTGATCCACAGTGAGAAGCCAAATGGCTGACAACTGCAAGATTTGGTTGTTAATTTGATTGGATTCATGACGAGTAATAACTGGATGCAGGTGCTGGTAGAGAATCGGGTGCCGATAGTTAGATGGCGATTGAGTGCAACAATTGACTCAAAACTGGTAGACCAACATTCATTATAACCTTTAATATCATCCCTCCACACACGTGCCATTTGAGTAAGATATGGCCATGGCCGATAAGTTCCACCGGTAGTCCATCAATATGAAACCTTGCATGTAGTGCGGGTGGTTGCTGCCCACGTTGAACAATGTAGTATGTGTGAAAATACCTGTTTTCTTCCGAGAGCTTGATGAGTTGAGCGCGAAGGGCCCATTGCCAAAAATGTATCAAACTTTGGGAGAAACGATAAAGCCATTTAGCCCGGGTGCCTAATAATCTGTTCTAAAACCATTGAAGACCAAAACCTCCTAAGTTAAGCGGTGTTGTGAGGGTATCCTGGTTCATGAGGTGCTGGTGACGACCCAAATCACTTTGACAGCTGCTTTTGTCAATAGCTGTAAGTTCTGGTCAGAGATTGGATGAAACTGAAAGGAACACAATTTTGGAAAGGATGAAGATATTGATAATCCAACATTTGGTTGCAATTGGTAGGTTAAAAAGAGGAATGGATTTCAGTCGATTGCAAAGTATCTGTAATCACCTTGTCCCATTTGCTACCAGCCATGTCTTTTAATCCAACGTGAACTCCTAGATAGCGAAAAGGTTCTGTCTGTAAACGAAAAGGCAGAACACGTACCAAGCTCTCATTAAAACTAGATATCTGAGGCGTGAGATGATAGATAAATGTCTTTGTAGTGTTGACAATGCCTCCACCCAGTGCAGAGAAATTTTTTAGTGTCTGCATTGCCAAATTAGCCTCCTCGGCAGACGTGACAGCGAAGGAGATATCATCAGCGTAAGCAGCAAGTTTGAAGGTGTGAGCTGCCGGAACATTTCTGGTCGGTACACCTTGTAAGACAGAGCGCAGCTGGTCGCAAAGAGGCTCGAGTGCAAGGGTATATTCTTGCGTGTATGCCTTGCATAGTCATTCGAAAGTAAGACATAGCATGACGTCCAAAGCTGTAAGATTTTAGTACTGCTAGAAGATATTCATGAGAGATGGTATCATATGCCTTGTAAAAGTCCAATAAAATCAATGAGGCTGTCGTACTACCTCCCCTTTCATCTTGGTAGCAGTCCACCAAACTTTCGATGTTGCAAATTATGTCACCAATCCATCTGTCCGG
>JAJLWK010000295.1:0-17471 GCA_030570675.1 Myxozyma neglecta | reverse complement strand
TTTTAAGTTAGTTAGAATTGTGTATTAGGGTTGGCGTCTAGCCTAATAAATGGCTGCTTAAGATAAAAAAAAAAAAAAAAAGACAATGAGGTACAAACAAATTAAGGGCTTTGTGGTGGGTAAGCGTGAAAGCGGCATCAACTTGACTTCAGGCAATTTAAGAATCAATGGTAAATAACGTTGCAGTATTATGAGCACAATAGGAAGCTTTCCAATCGAGCAGCCAGTCAGTGATGATGACTTATACCGACAGGGATCACAGTATCGAATATGGTCATTCACAAAAGCCGACCTGGCTGAAATTAGACGGTCGGCGAATCAAATGGCGGCAGAGCGATTGGCACATGACCATCAAATTAGCAGAGCAGATGCTGATATAAAAATTGAATATTTGACCGAAAAGGATGAATCTGATATGTTGCTTCATTATTGTGTAAAGGTACAGGATGCAGCAGCAATTTACAAGCTACCGTCACATATCAAGGTTGGTTTGGAATCACTGATTGTTGGATTTTTACTGATTTGATTATAGGCTACAGCCATACAGTTTTTGAAGAGGTTCTACCTTAAATACAGTTTGATGGAGTTTCACCCAAGAAATATTATGTATGTCAACTACTATAGTTTTTGAGGTCGAACTAACTAGTCAAGGTATACATGCTTATTTCTTGCAACAAAAGCAGAGAATCATTTCATATCAATAGACAACTTTGTGCAGCCATTACAACGTGTATCCAAGAAAGCGATCGTTGACTTGGAATTTATCGTTGCCCAAGCACTTTCATTCACATTATTAGTCCATCACGCATTCAACCCTATCCATGGATATTTTCTCGACCTGCAGACTGTGTTTCCAGATAAACTAGACGAAATCGGATCTGCGCACGATCAAGCGCGAAGATATGCTAATGACAGCTTATTTTCAGATGCGGCATTTTTATACACACCTCCACAGATTGCATTAGCTGCGCTGATGATGGCAAATGAGAGCTTAGTCGATGGATATTTACAAGTAAAGTTCAGTGAGAACATGATTATTCTACGGCAACTCAGAGCGATGATCTCAAACATTAAAGACTATGTATTAGAAGGATCAAAAAACAGAATTACAAAGGAAAGGGCTTTAGCTTTAGAGCGGAAACTTTTTGTTTGCCGAAATCCGGAGAAGGCTAGAAAGCGATTAACAGAGAAGAATGGGGATCAGGTCACTCCAGATGGCGTAGAACCCACAGCAAAGAGGATCAAAATAGAGAAGACAGATTTGGAAGATACTCAAATGGCAACTATGTAAAGTTCCTTAATGATGGGTTACGACTGTATATTTAGTGTATAATATAGTATATGTAAGATAACAACTCATTAAATGTTACCAGCTACAGAATAGTGCTGCCCAGCTGTGTGACTCGATCACATAATTACATAATGTGACCTGTTGTGATCGATCTAAAGCAAGCCTCCTCAACAGCCACGCAAGTCCCCAATCAGAGTGCATTTGCATCGCGCATCCCATCTCCAAGCCGACCTGCGGATAACCTGCGCTTAGGTGCTCAATCATCAGCGATGTCGCATCTTTCTACTCCGGCCGTTGTCATGGGTAAGTTTCTGTGTGATTTTGCTTGCTAAACTGGATGCGTGTGTACGCCGGAAAGTGGGCGAACACGGGAGGCCGGCTACAGTGGCCGCGCATGCTGATTGTTACTGTTTCTGCGATCTGAATACTAACAATGTATTTCTTTTTAATCTAGACAAGTACGTTTCAATTGATTTGATAGATGCAGTCTTTACGGGCTTGATTGGATAGGATTGGATCCCAAACAGCCAGACTACGTCATCAGTGTGGGCGAACACAGCTAACTTGTTTACAGCGGTACCGGATTGACAAAGCTCGGCTTTGCTGGAAACGACTCGCCATCTTTCATTTTCCCGACTGCGATTGCTACGCGTACGACGGGTGCCGGTTCGGGTAGACCGAATACGGCTGCGAAACCGTCATTCCTGTCCGGCGCGGGAGCTAACTCGTCGTCGAGTGGTGGAAACTTGGCTTCAAAACGCGGAACTGAGGATCTTGATTTCTTCATTGGGCATGAAGCCCTTGAGGTCTCAAATACTCCTGGTTAGTGGCATGTATAACTGCGATTGAGACATATCACTGACGATATAAGGATACGGTTTGAACTACCCGATTCGTCATGGACAGATCGAAAACTGGGATCTTATGGAGCGTTTTTGGGAGAACTCGATTTTCAAATATCTTCGCTGTGAGCCTGAAGATCACTACTTTTTACTGACTGAGCCTCCTCTTAACCCTCCTGAGAACCGTGAGATGACTGCAGAGATTATGTTTGAGACATTCAACTGTGCAGGTCTGTACATTGCTGTACAGGCCGTGCTTGCTCTTGCTGCATCATGGACCTCAAGCAAAGTGCAAGACAGATCACTGACAGGAACTGTTATCGACAGTGGTGATGGTGTGACCCACGTCATTCCTGTTGCGGAGGGATACGTTATCGCATCTGCTATCAAGAACATCCCAATTGCCGGACGAGACATCACCTACTTTGTTCAGAGTCTTTTGAGAGACAGAAATGAGAAAGACTCGAGCTTACGAACTGCAGAGAAGATCAAAGAAGAGTACTGTTACGTCTGCCCTGATATCGTGAAGGAGTTCAACCGTTTTGACCGGGAGCCTGAACGTTTCCAGAAGTACCTGGTGGATCAGGGTCTGGGTCGTAAAGTGTCTGTCGACGTTGGATACGAGCGATTCTTGGCTCCTGAAATTTTCTTTAACCCTGAAATTGCCAGCTCTGACTTTTTGACACCTCTGCCAGAAGTAGTTGACACTGTTGTCCAAACCAGTCCTATTGATGTGCGTCGTGGACTCTACAAGAACATTGTCTTGTCAGGTGGATCTACCATGTTTAAGGATTTTGGCCGAAGACTTCAGCGAGATATTAAGCACCTTGTCGACGCCCGCATTCACAAGAGCGAGGAGCGCAGCGGAACTCGATCAGGAGGATTGGAGGTGCAGGTTATCAGTCACAAGAAGCAGAGAAACGCAGTTTGGTTCGGTGGATCATTACTTGCTCAGACTGTAAGTTTAGCCTTGAAACATTTGAAGAGACTGTTCTAACTTGATAATAGGCCGAATTCAAGGGATACTGCCATACTAAGAAGGATTACGATGAGTACGGCCCTGGCATAGTCCGCCAGTTTTCACTTTTCAACGTGCCTTAGATGGATATATGTACAAGAGTATTGTAGAAAAAACTAGAGGTGCTTAGTTTGGAATGTTGAAAAGGAGAGATGAATGTATGTTTAAGGTGCATGCGAGAGATCTTTGTAAACCCTGGACAGCATTAGCCCTAAACAAAAACCCTAGATCTAAAGCCCTATAGTCTAAAACCCTGAGCCGCGGGCTAACAATAAGCGCCACAATGAGAATTTAGGTTTCAGACAAAGACGCGTGAAGCCAAACCAAAAATAGGTTTACTACGCGTTCTGAAGCAAGTTGGTTATCTAAAAGCCCGCATCACAGCTTGTTCTTCAGCCCTTTTTGCGAGCGAGACACAGCGCCCGGCGCAGCGACCTTCGGCCGGACGGACGCAATTCCCGGAAACTATGCCGCCGGCCCCGATCTCGAACACGTTTTTAGGCGGAGTGGTGCGCTCGGCGCCCTTTTTGACGCTCGTCGCATCGCTGCTGTCGGTTTTCGCTGCCTTTGCCATTCCCTACTCGCGCTACCTCTTTTCTGCCTCGTTCTCGTGGGCATCGTTTTGTTTGGCGACGTTCTTGCCATTGGACCGCTTTCTGATTCGGTCAGATAGTCATTTGCGGTACAGGCGCATAGATGTGGTGATCTGTGCAGTCTGTATGGTGCTCAGCACAGCATGCGCTAGTCTGCTCGGTGAGCGTGGTAACGGTCTCTCTTCGGTGCGTATCACTCAATTGCTTTCTTTTGCAATTGTCTCTTCATCGCGGTAGCTAATTGTCTTTTTTCTGCACAGGTTCTCATTCCGTTTCTTGTGCACGTGCTGCGTTTCCAGTACATGGCCCAGCCTACATCGCTCGATGTCGAACACACCCGGCCGTCGCACGAAAAGAGCTTTTCACAGATAATGACCACAAACGTCGATATGACGACCCTGATTTTTATCACTCTGACTTCATTTCTCGCATTAGCGCCAACTTACCCTGGCGCGTCGCAGCTAGTTTTCGGTATCTGTGCCAGCATCTTCGCCGCAACATACCTCTCAATTTCAGATATTAGCATTCCACTTACTCGCTCTGTCATGCGCGAGATCTCTGCATACATTTGTCTTGGTTTGTTTCTTATGTCTTTACTTCTGGATGGCTGGGCCGGCTGGTACGAGCTCCGCTCATCTGATGGTTTATTCTTTATGATCGTGGTTTACTCTACTATTTCAGCTCTTAAAAACATTATTATTGTTATTCTCATTCAGAATCTATCTCCAATTAATGCATCGTTTGTTGATCTTATTGGAAATCTTAGTACCACTCTATATTCACACGCAGTATGGAAGATTGCTGCCATGTGTGTCTCCTATATGGCTATCGCGAGTACTCTACTTCCTCATCATATAGGTGAAAAACGTATAAGATATCTTTCGATCAGAGTAAGCAAATTTATAACTCTAGTTATTGCACTTTTCCTTGCCGGCATTGGACTTTTCATGACAATAAAGCCTCGGTCGAGCGGATACTCTCAACGTCTAGTATCCACTGCATCTGTCTCTGGGAAAGACTCTTGGAATACCACTATTCATCCTGTGTCATATCTTATGGAGTCACACATGTCCAAATTCGATGACTTGGTCAATCGTCAGACAAACACATACCCGGAAGCCGTTAAAGAATATCGAAGAAGATACGGAATTAATCCGCCTCCAAACTTTGATAAATGGTACTCATTTGCAACTGAAAGAAAAGCAGTTGTTTTTGACGAATTTGGCAGTATTTTCTCAAATTTGAGACCATTTTGGGGTATCCAACCATCTGTCATCCGCGAAAATGTCAGAGACGCTTTGAGCAATCCCGAGAGTCATCTACTCGGTGTGCACATTCGAGGTGGTCAAATTGCCAACTTAACTGGTACAAACGGACAATGGTTTGAGGAAGCAGTTGGTAAAATGATTGGTGAATTTGTTCAATTTTTGCCTGATATGGACGTTGCTTTTAATATGCTTGAATCTCCAAGGGTTATTATTCCTCAATCTGATCTTGCTGCTTTAATGGATACAGAAAAAATGCCATTGAAAAGTGGTACAAAAAATCAATTTACAAAGCCTCCTAAGGATGAAGACGACTTAGCAGAGCAACCTTTAATTTCAACATACCGAAGTTCGTTTGATTCATTTGCACATCAATCGTCTTGGGGTCATGCAAAGCTTTCATGTCAAGCGGAGTCGCCAGTAAAACTTGGTAAAGCTGTTGATGGGTTTGGTCAGTTTAGTTTGTCGATTGGGTTTTTAAAGAACATGTCCGCTGCTACAGATATATGTCTCGCGCCAGGGTATCAACATCAGCACGGTATTTTTGTCCGACCAGAGACTTTTAATGTCATTGCGGAACCTATTCCTATTTTTTCACAAAGTAAGCTGTCAACGTTTGGTGATATTTTGTACCCTTCGCCGTCGTATTTCGTTGAACGCACATCATACGACGAGTCAGCAGACAAGTCATGGTCTGAGAAGGATAATATTATGTATTGGCGCGGTTCGTCGACTGGGTTAAGATCCCGCGATGGATCATGGAGACTAGGACATAGACAGCGCACATTAGCATACTTTAATTCTGCTTCAGAGAACTGTACTCTGTTGTTGGATATTGGTGATGCTGAGAGGTTGGATAAGATAGCTGAGCCGGCAAAGACTCTTGAGAAGCAATTAAAGAAAATTGTGAAACGAGATGAGCCGTCGGAAGAAGATCATGATACGCATGAAAAAGACGATGGCACGATTCCCATGGACGATAGTGGTGTACCACTAGATGCTGCACAATTTCTTGAGCAAGTGGAGAATGCCGCTGCTATTGTTGAGGAACCAAGAGCTGAGGAGACACATGATGAGGATCGTAAAACGGACGAGAAGAAATCTAAAGATGACAACGAGGAAGAAAGTATGGGAGAAATCCCACGAACGCATGACCAAATCGAAGAGTCGGATAAACACCATTTTCTTGAAGTCGGTAAAAAGCAAGATGAAGAACGCGAGCAGAATCAACGTGATACATTGTTCGTTGAACAAGCAATGCCGAAAAGTATTTTCACAAAGTTTATCAACATGAAATTCTCCTCGTTTACACAATGCGATGAAGCAGACTGTAAAGAACAGGAGAAATTCTTTGGTGAGCCAGCTCCCTATGCTGGATTTCAAGAAACTTGGAAGTACAAGTACTTGTTGGATATGGATGGAAATTCATTCTCCACTCGTTTTTACGCATTTTTGAAATCGCGATCAGCAGTGATTAAACAGACTCTGTTCAGAGAATGGCACGAAGACAGATTGATTCCATGGGTACATTACATCCCGTTATCACTTGACCTCAAAGAAGGCTTTGAGATTTTAAGATTTTTACTTGAGAACGATGTATCAGGGAAATTTATTGCAGACCAAAGTAGACGATGGTCAAATAAAGCAATGAGAAAAGAAGACATGCAGATATATTTTTTCCGGTTGATGTTGGAATACGGAAGATTAATTGATGATAACAGAGATACAATTGGTTGTATTTAAACGGCGTTTTTTTATATTCTATTTTTGGTATTCTTTTTCTTAATTATTCATTTTGTTTTGAAGTGCATTTTATTTGCCGTTTTCCTCGTTTTTGTTTGTATATTATTTATGAATGTGTCATTTGGTGCTTTGAGCTCTTTTGTTTTGTTTTGTTTTGTTTTTCGTTCTGTTTTTTGGAAGTAATTTGAAAGAGTGCTCAAAAAGTTTCGTAACAAGTTTCGAGATTGTACAATATATATAAATATGATTAACAGCACTATTTTGATAAGTGTGAAGGTAGATCATACAATGATGTTGCATCTAAAGAATTGGGTTTTGAAGGGAGTATCAAGGCTGTAAACCAGAAGAAGTAGTAAAGATAGAAAAATATATTCAGCTGTAATATACAGTGTTTTAGGCACTCACATAGTCAACAAACAAGAGCGCAAAGGCCAGAATCAAAGAAGCTACGATGATAGTTCGACTGGCGGCGCGATTCCGTTTTCTGGCGTTTTGTAATTCAGCATTTGCACCAGAGACTGTTCCCGCGCTTTCGAGAGCATCTTCGTAAAGCTGGCTGACGGCCTCAGTCTGCTCGGCCAGATGCATCGCCAGTTCGCCCTGGAGCCGCCCAATCTCGTAAAGCGAGCGCTCTGCGGTTTCAGCCTGAGTTCGTCTGGTTTGGAACTCGGCCAGCAGCGCGCGGTTCTCTTGCTCGAGCTCCATTTGCATCTGCATGTCCAGGAGCTCTTCAGGCTGTTCCTCGCGATTAAGTAACTCATTTAAGCTACTTGCAGTGGTAATTGCAGGATCGCTAGTGCCGTAGCTGCCGCGAGTGTCGAGCATACTGCGCTCCCGCTCGCGAGCTCTGGCGATGCGGATTTCCTGCAGCGCGCTCTGCTTCGCGGTGACTTCCTGCAGCTTCTTTGTGAGCGTCTGCGCGATGCCCTGCCAGTGCCGTCCGAGACTTCTCCGCTCGCCTTCCTCTTCAGCGCCCACCATCCGCGCCAGCCGCTCCCGCAGGCCGCCGTCGCGCTCGCGCACCGCTGCCTCAGCCAGTTTCTCCAGCTTCCGCACGCGCCCGCTGCTTTCCTGCAGAATCATCCGCGTCTCGTAGTCGATCTCGTCCCGCTGCGCCTCGCTCAAGCCTCCTCCGCCAATATTCAGGTACGCGCCACGCACGCCTTCGAGATACCGGTCCACCTGGTCGACATGTCTCCACTGCTCAGAACTATCAGCAACCTGTCCCACTCCGCAATTGACCCGCAAACTCACAATCTTCCTCGCCTCGTCCGTAAAACTGTCTTTCTCTAGTTTTTTCCCCTTCTCTTTCTCTTTTATTTGCCCGCCTTTCCCCCGACACAGCTCGTAAAACTGCCCTGTCTGATCCATCGTCGGTCTGCCGTTCCTCACCGTGCGGCTGTCTGTTATTCTTCTACATCAACATATCTGTGAATTAGTATTTCTACATCTTAACAATCGTTCTTAACTTATGCACAAGTAATTACAAGGTCTTTACTGTGAGAACCAAATCATACGCTGTTAACTGGCTTTATCATTAAAACAAAACTTTTCCATCCGTAGAATGCAACTTCAATCCACATATCCCACATCTACACAGTCTTTGCCAAATTAATCAACTGTTTCGCAGTAATCCCCGTCAGTGGTTTAATCCTAATCCTCAAATTAACATTATCCACATCCCCTGCATTTCTTCCACTACTCTCTTGAATTATATTATAAACCAAAAACGGTGGCATCTCTGTCACACCTGCTAATTCTCCTGATGAACACAGTATTGACGATGGATGAATGTACACTGCTCGCTCAGGCTCTTTGATACATGATTTATCAACTCCGGCTTTTCCTGTTAAAAATGATGTATCTTTGATAAACGTATACTGATTCAATCGTAAGTACGGTATATCGGTAATCTTCACGCGCTTTCGATTTCCAGTAAAAGCAACACTAGAACTCAACGACGCGTCAAACCCAGCGACCAGATCTTCCCGAACCACAACTTGATCAATAAATCCCGCCGTAACCATTTGCTTAATGGCTTTAACTTGTATCGTTGACGGCAAAGATAGTTTGGTGTTAAACTTCAGCGTTGACAGATTCGGTGTGTTGATAGAGACAATATGCGTCAATTGCTGTCGAAGTTTATGTATCTCTTCCATCGATTTCTGTCTCAAGAAATTCTTAAAACAAAACTCGGACTTATCTTCCACAAACTCATATGCACAAATCACACTAAGAATCTTAAGAATATCAGATTTCTCATCTAATCCCGAAAACTTCTTTTGCGCAACATAATAATCCTTTCTTCGTTTTCTATTCTCTTCGATATCTCCTTGATTAAGTCGTTCATAGTCATCTTTTTCGTTGCTATCCTCATCGTTATCTTGCAAGTCATTTTCAATCCCAAGTTCATGCTCTGACAAAAATGGATCACCGACAGTTAATCCAGCCACAATAGCAATAATATAATGTAAACAATCAAACTGTTGCCCAATAACCAACATCTTTGCAAATCTTGGCGCTAACGGAAACACACTCATTGTCTTTCCCAATTCTGTCAATTGTCCATTCTTGTTTATAGCTCCTAAATAGTGTAACAGTTTCTCAGCTTGAACCAATGTATTTCGATCTGGAGGTGTAGGAAACGGAAAATTTGCAATAGTATCAATACCCATACTCTTCATTTGTAAAACAACTCCCTCAATCGGCATTCGCAAAATCTCCGCCTTTGTAAACTGCGGAAATTCACTTTCAAACACCGCAGACGAATACAGTCGATATGAATGACCCGGCCCCGTACGACCTGCTCGACCTGAACGTTGATCCGCACTAGCTTTACTAATCCAACTAACATCAAATCGTTGAACTCCTGTATCTTCATCATAGTGACGTTCTTTAACACGTCCACAATCAACAACATATCGAATTCCCGGAATAGTCAAACTGGTCTCTGCAACGTTTGTAGCAATCACACAAAGTCGCGAACCTTCAGGTGGAGCCTCAAAAATCCTCATTTGTTGCGCTGTTGGTAAGAGTGAGTATAGAGGCAAAACATGAAGAGGGCCTGAATTGATCTCATCCGTTTGCTCTTCAAACCCTTCTTCGATAATATGTTCCTCATCATCAGATGGTTCATCTAATTCAAACGCGTTTTGAATAATATCATCTCCCAAATCGACATCTTCAACTTCAACTTCAGCTATAATCGCTGTTAGTCAACAATATTTCAACCAGACCAAAACTTCATACCTTCAGTAGTAGATAATTTCAAAGAAACATCAACTTCATTGTCAGTGTTATTTCTTCCTTTCTTGGGAAAAGCTGTACGAAGTCGACGACATAAATGTATAATTTCATTCTGTCCAGTCATAAATACTAATATTCCACCAGGAGGAAGTCTTTGATGAATCTTTGAAATTTTCTTGAATGCTTCGTCCAGGTAATTAATCGGAGTTCGTCGATTGAAATGTTTGGACACCTTTTGTCAAGTTAGTACACAGCAAACAAACAATATGAGTTACTTACCGGGAATTGACGAGCATCAACACTTAAAACAGGAGGTGGAGTGCTGAATAAAGTGGTATTCATAGAAAAATCTGATACCCGTAGTGTGGCAGACATGATAATCAATTTCAAAGGTTTGATCTTCGAATCCTTTTCTTTACTCATTTCGTAACGCAGCTTCAAAACACGACTCAACACACCGACAAGAATATCAGTATTAACATTTCTCTCATGAGCTTCATCAATGATAATAGCAGAATACTTTGATAATGTGAAATCTGTTGAAAGCTCTCGAAGTAAAACACCATCAGTCAGGAATTTAATAGCAGTTCCAGGTTTCGTGTTTTGTTCAAATCGAATCTGATACGCTACTTTATCCTTATGCAACGATCCAAGTTCTTGACTGACTCGCTGCATCATACTAACTGCAGCAACACGACGCGGTTGTGTGATTCCAACCATGCCAGGATTATCACTATTTGGATTTCCATAACCAGCTTCGAACAGAAATTGAGGAACTTGCGTAGTTTTACCACTACCAGTCTCACCACAAATAATAACGCAGAGATTGTTGTGAATAGCTTCCATAATTCGCTGTTCGTCTTGAACAACAGGTAATTGAAGACGTGCAGCTTGGATTTCAGTCGGTCGTTTAACTTGTACGTAGAAAGACTTTCGTTTGTCAGCGTCGTCAATAGTGACGATATCAGGAGGTGGAGTGGCTCGATCTTCTGGTCGATCAATGGCTTCGTAGTGAACATCGACTTTGGGCATGCTATTGATGTTTGAGAGAGATTCTGCTGTTCCGCCGCGAATTTGATCTTCGGCCCATTGTCGGAAACTAGCACCACGAGAAACCCTTGGAGTATCGTCTTCATCACTGTCTTCCTCTTCCTCTTCCTCGTCCTCCTCGTCATCATCTTCGTCATCATCTGCTTCAGAGTCTTCTTCATCGTCTTCATCCGCTTCATTCGCCTCAGTTTGAATAGCGACCAGATTTTTAGATTTAAATGCATCTGCATCCTCCACGTCATCAAACCCAGTCCATTCTTCAGCGACATCTGACTCAATAGAAGAGTCCTCACCGTCATTACTGTCATCAGCATCCGACTCTGAGCCGCTGTTCTCGGAGTCAGACATAGAATTTTCTTCACTATTAGAATAATCATCCTCTTCATCCAGAATCTTCGCCTTTCGTAACTTTTCTTGCTCGAGTCGTGCACGCCAGGTATATGGCACTTTTTTCTGACTTCTTCTTAACGGTTGAGCTTCAACTTTCGGTTTCTTTTGCAAATTACCGAAACCAAAACCAGCACCACCGAATGTAACTGAAGGTTCACTTACAGTGGTAGTAGCTTTTGTGCTTGAAGGATTAGAAGTAGAACTATTAGGCTGTGCATCCTTTTCGTCTTCGCTGCTTGCGGAATCATCTTCGCTGTCGGGAAGAGCTCGTTTTAAGCTATTTGCTGTTTCGGATTTCTGGCTTGTAGGTTGCTTCGGGACCAATGATTTAGGAATTGAACTACCCTCCCGTTGTATAGAGTGATCAAATAAAGTTGTAGGTTCATCATCAGGTACACCATCCGGATGTATACTTCTTTCCTCGTACAACAACTTCCTTTGCTTTTCATCAAGAACACCCAATTGTTCATTCAACAAAGCCTCTTTCAGCAGCTCTTTTCTCGATTCGTGGTTTGTACCCAACTTCTTCAAACTATGTAGAATAGAAGTATCAAACTTTGAAGTTGCAAGCTTTTCCATCAAAATCTTCCTTTCTTCTCGTTTCAATTGACGTTCAATATATTTATCTAACCGCTTCTGTTTCTGCCTAGACATTTTTGATTCGGGTGGTTTAAAAAGCTCTTCTAACTGGGCCTTTCTCGCAACCATCTCTTCCTCTGTGACAGGCAATAAGATAGCGGAATTTGAATCCTTTCCATTGTCTAGAGGTTTATCCAGAGATGTTGATGTAGTGGTAGCTTGAGTCTCAACTTGGAGCACTTCATCTTCAGGTCGTCGAATTGATCTCGGTTGTCTAGATGCTTTCAGCTTCTTCTGTTTAGAGATCGTGCCCGCTCGAGCACGCTCATTAAATCTCGGGCGATATTTGCCCATTTGTCACTAAACTGATTTTACTAACTGAAGATATAAAAAAGAAGTTAATATGGTTGGATCTATAATTTTTTAAATAAGGTTTTTCAGGAGGTGAGTTACCCTGAGTTGGGAGATTAAACCCCTTTCCCACAACAAGGAACAAAACTCTTTTGACAAACCCTATTTCTAATTTTGCCAAAAGCCCTATCATCAAAAGCCCTATTAGCAAAAGCCCTATTAACAAATACAAGCTATTAACCCTGACGTCAAGAAACCCTATGGCGGACACTGACTCTCTTACTGAAACTTGTATAATAACAACAATATGGAACATTTCATATTTTTAGTTAGTATTATCATTCAAAAGCATTACAAAAAAACTGATCTACAAGTCAATTTGATAACCCAAACGCCAACATAGTGAAAAGATAGAATTGCCAACTTTCAACCACACAAGATGCAAAACTTTTAATCAAATCAACACTCATAAGAGACTATTTTGACTTGGCAGGTTTCTTCTTGCCTTTAGTGTTAAAAACAAGAGACTTTGCGCCTTGTTTCTTCTTAGAAAGAACTTTGCTAGCCTTCTTCTGCTTCCATTGCTCGTTTCGCGAGCCTTTCCATCCACTGGTGCTAATTTTAGGTGCCTCAGCAGATGTTTGATCAATGTCCATGGAGGATTCTATATAAGTTAGCCTAAAAATCCTACTTAAAAACAATCACCAAATAATACCTTGAGCAGTTTCACTGGTCTCTGGAGCGGTTTGCTCAGCAGAAGCAGCGGCATCTGAAGAGGTAGAGGTGCTGTTGAGTTTTTTAGAGAGGCGAAGAGTTCGAGCGACGGCGACTGGCTCAAAGACAGTAGCTCTGCGAACACCTCTGGCACGCACTCTTGATTTAGCGCGGAGTGATTTCGCCATTGTGAGAATAATACAAAGAATGTAAAATACCTTGCGGAAGATGTCAATATCAGAAGGAGAAAAGGCAGAATTTCGGGTTGGGAGAAATCAGGGAGGAAAAAAAAGCTCTGCGGCTCACAGATAATGGCGTAGGCAAAAAGGCACAGAAACCAAAAAAACTGAAAACAGCAAAAACAAAAGCTTGTTTGTTTGCTGTTCAGAACCTAAAGGGGCGTCTTTCCAATGGCTACGCCGCCGGATGAGACTTTTTCGCGGTATAATGTGCGAACACTGCTTGTTGATTTCTGTTTATTGTGTCTGGATGCTAATTGCTCGTGCAGGAACTGGTTGGGTACATCAACAACCAGTTCACGGTCCCGCCGCTGAAGGCCATTCTGCGCAGTCTCGGAATGCCGCATTCGGGGCGAAAGACACAGCTCCAGGACGCTCTGCTTCAGTATTTGCGCGATGTGCGAGTCCGGAACGACGCAGAGTCTTTTGATCGCGTGAAGAACGCCATTCTGAGCCAATACGCGCTCTTCGTGGGTGTGCGACCGGGCTGGCTTCTCGTTAACGCGCCTTCGGGGTCCACCGCTCGGCCGGTCATTCCAGCCGCCCATTCGGCCTACGCCGCTACTAACCCTCTTTTGGCGGGGCCCAACTCGACCGTTTCTTTGCCCGGCGGCAACATTTCTGCCCCCAGCGGCAACAATGCCTTCACGGGGCCTTCGACCTTCAAACCAAGCCCCTTCTACGAGCTCCTGCAATCAATTTCACAGCCTTGCTTCTTGAATGCTGCGCCTGAGGGCAGAAACACTGTCCGCACTTCTGTACGTTTGACAGACCACCACATCCAGCGTCTGAAAGCCGATCGCCAGAACCGCGTCCTTCTCCTCTCGGCTCTTACTGAGGACTCGTATCGCCAGGCATCAGTACAGTTCCCTCAAAGTGTCGAAATAAGAGTGAATGGCAAACCCGTGCATGCAAATCTGCGTGGCCTAAAAAACAAACCAGGCACAGCGAAGCCTGCAGATATCACTGACTATGTCAACCTCACTCTGCTCACCAACAGCATTGATATCATGTACGCATTCACCCGTGCGCGTTTTTCAATTTCCGTTTTCTTTGCTCGAAAGCGTACCGTGTCTGAAATCGTCACTCGAATTAATGGGGGAAAGCATATTCCTATCGAAGCTGTCACTGCTGAAATAATCAAGAAGAATTCCGATGATGAAGACATCATCATGGGTCCCACCGTTCTTTCACTGAAATGTCCTATATCTTACGGTCGTATTACTGCTCCCGTACGCTCCCAGAAATGCTCACATATACAATGCTTCGATGCAACTTCATACATCCAGCTCCAAGAGCAGGCTCCTACTTGGATCTGTCCCGTTTGCAACATTTCTGCTCCTCTAGGCGATCTAGCTGTAGATAGGTATTGTTTTTTTTCTTTCCTATTTTACAAATATTTTTACTGACCAATTAGCTATTTTGAGAATATACTTAAGAACACAACTTCTTCTGTGGAGTCAATTGTGATTGAAACGAACGGTACATGGCGAATACCAGAACAAGACGCTGATGATCTCTCTGGCTCAGATGGCGATGGAGTTCACCCTGATCCTCGTCGCAGCGTATCTGGGGTACCTTCTGAGTTATTAGATCTTAATGATGCTTCTCCCGTCCGGCAATCGGCTCCACCGCAGGCTGTTGTTATTGACCTTAGCGACAGTGAAGAAGAGACTCCCGTGCCAACTCTTACAACTTCAGCTGAACCTGCCGTTAACTTCCTAGCCGCCACCGATGAGCATGCTGAATCTGAAGCTTCGGAAGATGACAATCGATTTCATGATTTATTATCACACGCGAACAATTCCAACTCTCCTTACGAGAATACAACTCTTAAAGACAGAACACAAGTCAGCCCCTCTGCAAATGCTGGTACCCCTGCAATGTCTTTTTCCCCTCGTCAATCTTTTTCGACAACAGTCGAGCTCAATCGGGAAGTTACTGATTCTCAAAACATGCGAGATTCGCTTCTTTCACTATCTCAAAAACTACATGATGAAGCCTCTCGAAGAGGATTAGCATTACCAACGAACCAGCGCAAAGATTTCGCGCAGCAGCCTTTGCCCGCCTACCATTCATCACCACCACGAGGATTTTTCAATGAGCCTACAGCAGAAGGCTTACCGAGTGTTTCTCAGCTGGCGCGACAGCAATCATCTAATTTTAGTCCCTCACCAAGGCCACAATCTGTACCTTCTTACTCTCCAGCGCCTTTGGCGAACGACGACTCTTTTCGACGTTCATCTCATGATTCTGTCTTATTTCCAAATCTTAACTCAATGTTAGGATCAAATGGAAGTACCGATAATTTTTCCATGCAGACGACTCCTTCGGAAACCCACTTTTCCTCGTCAGATACTCCCTTGCAACCTTTGATGGACTCAAATGCTGTCAGCAACTCTTCGTCTTCAAGTTCTGTAGCAACCATTACGCAAAATCAGCAAATTTCTGTTCAATCTCCACAACTCTTTGAAATTACTGCACAGTCACCTTCAGTAACTGGACATGTACCGTCAGTTAATGAATCTACGACCTCCACAACCGACTCCGCGTCTCCTTTTTCACTTCCGTTACCTCCAGCTAACTCGCAAGCATCTATTTCAGCTCCTTCAACCGATGAATCTAATCATCATGTACCAGCATTTCCGGTTGCTGACTCGGAACATCAGGTATCTGCTCCATCAATTGTTGAATCTGAGCAGCCCGTATCTGCTCCGTCCACTATTGAATCTGAGCATCAAGTCTTCGATTCAGGTGTCACAACCTCCGCTAAAGGCATGGATACGGTAAACACTGATCTTTCAAATACCTCTACCTTGCCGGCGCTCAATACCGTCATTGGGAATGTTCATGGTCGTGATGAATTCCATGACGAGGATGAGGAAGTTCAGCCACCACCTTCTAAACGACGGTTTACGGAAGACAATGGAAACATGTCAAATTATGATGACGCCGACGCTCAGTACGCTGAAGAGTTAAACGATCCTGTAAACATTCGTGATTTACCGTGATACGTTATTAAAAAGTGGTTATGGAACCGTGTATTTGTAATCTTGTATATTTGACGGAGTAGTGGGATAGGTACGGGTAGAAGTGGGGCGAGTTGTATGCTTATAAAATTTGCAGATTTCGTTTTAAGAATTGTTTTTGGCGTTCCGGTCCGTTTTTTGATTTTTTTCTTATTTGATGATACTTTTCTCTCGATTGGACTAAGATTATCATCTTGTATTCTAGCAATATGTAGTATCTATTATTGAAATAAAAAAACTATCAAACATACTCCAGCTGATGTTTTGCTGTTGTAAGGCGGCTAATTTCAATAAAAATCAAAGTGACAAGAAAGAATAAAAGACAAAGCAGAAATTAATTAGGAAAGTTTAATATATATTAAAAGCGGAATGAAGCATAGTTTAGAAGCAGAAAGTAAAAAGTGAAGATGGGAAGTAAAGCGTAATACAAGAAATTACCGATGGAGAAATATAAACACCAGCCTTTGTCACTTAAGCCAACTATAACATACTAACGAACATATATCTATAGTGCCAAATTTTTTGCAATTTTAAACAGATCATTATTTAGGTAATACAGGAAGATGATTTCTTTTCCAGGTTGCGGGAAGATTGGTTGATCATGTTCACACTCGTTTGATGCATAAATGTGCGCGGCTTAGCTTTGGTGATCATCAATGTAACGATAATTCAGTGAATGAAGCTACTATTACAATGTTTAACTTAAAGTTTTTATTTACGGATATGACTAAAATTGTATGCGTCGAGCATAAATTACGGAAATACACTTTAAAAACAGGGAAATCTGTAAAGGAGAAACCTATTTCTCAGCGTAAGCCGAGGAAAATTTTAGAAATTTCGCAAAAAAAACATTTATTACATACAGCATTAAATAGATACAAAATCAAGTTAATTTTCTAGTTGAGCTTCATCGAAACACTAATGCACCAATTTCCAGAATTTCACTTACATTACGTGCAATAGTATAAAGCAATGCGGTTTGGCTGCTTCACTCAATATCATTCTAGTCAATTGCAATGGCCAACAAGATCGTTGGCACTGGTTCTGCGATCTGGAGCACTGTGCGCGTCTCTGATCTTGCGGAGTTTTATGTTCAGCTAGTTAAGACATACATCACTGAG
>JAJLWK010000294.1:0-17471 GCA_030570675.1 Myxozyma neglecta | reverse complement strand
GGGTTTTCACTGAACAGCGGGTAGGCGAAAGAAACAAACAGGCTGTTTACAAGAATCTCATACAGGAGGCGACCACGCAACTAATATCAGGCGCATACTGTTCACTCCGTCTACCTCAGAAAAAAGCAATTTGCCGGAACCTCTTCAGGTCAGTTTATTCAGAGTTTGGTATGTATTTGGTACAAATAAGACTCACAATTGTTGGCCAACTCGACTGAGGTTTGATGAAGATTGAGACGCATGTGACGCTGGGTACCGTAAACTGTTCAACCACAACTACTTTTGCTTACTACATGCGGTCAAAATCTTAACGCGATACACTCAAAATATGTATAAAAATCTACAGTATTACAATAAGAAGTATTTATAGACACTGAAAAGAATACTGACTCTCTTGTTTATGATTGTACACTCTTCGAATCCAAAGCCATAGTGAACGTGCACTTCCACGCGTAATAAATTTTTCATATTTATCACAGATGAGAAGTATTAGCCCCGCCCTTCATCTTTTGGTCTTTTGTCACAAGTTAGCTAACAAGATATTATATCGATTGTTTATTTACAT
The DNA here is from genome assembly GCA_030570675.1 of Myxozyma neglecta. Classification (NCBI taxonomy): domain Eukaryota; kingdom Fungi; phylum Ascomycota; class Lipomycetes; order Lipomycetales; family Lipomycetaceae; genus Myxozyma; species Myxozyma neglecta. The sequence goes on along the minus strand of JAJLWK010000294.1, from coordinate 16,906 downwards.
TGTAATCTCAATCTGATTGATTACCAGCTCCAATTAATGGTTAGTGCGGATGTTTGACGTCGGAAATGTCATGAGGTCAGGGTTTCAACGGGATTAAGCTCGGCGAACAGACTGAACAATAGCATTGTTTACATTTTGCTGCCTCCCTGAATCCAAAACTTCATAGAGCACTGCCACTTCATGACGTAGTCATGCTCATAATTACGGAATAACCATCATTTTATTTTTTCAGGGGGAAGTGGCAAATTTATACGAAAGAGTTACATTTCCCTTTCATTTTCATTGTGATAGCGTCAAAATTGATCTAAGATTGAGACTTGAGTGGAAGCTGGTGTTAGAGTCTTCTCACAGAGTGCACAAAAGTTTATTCACAAAATCTATAAAAACCTATAATATACAGACATTTACAATATTCTTCTATCCAATGAGCGAACAAGATCAATAGTGCTATCACCTTGTCCTTCGTTTGCCCTCCGCTGTCCTCCTTGCCCTTCCATGGCACACACTAAATTACATCTAAAATACACTAGACTAGTAGAATAAAGTCAACAGTATGATACATAATGATGTACATATTTAATGACACAAACTCTGCCTTATTCAAAAGCCTGAAGTTCACCGACATCACAAAAGCACAAGTCGTCGTCATCTTTCAATGGGCGAAAGTATCGTGAAAATTACATTTCACGTGGCCAGAGAGTACGAAAGAGTAAAACTGCTAGCAAATCTAAATGTTTGCAAGCGGGCCGTAAGCCAAGACATCTTCCCAGTGACGAAGTGCATAGAGTACTTTCTTACCCGACGCAGCCGGCTGAGATTGATGCGCATCAATAGTTTCAAACGGGATCACCTGAACACCGGTTCGGGTAAGGATGTCACGGAGACTCTTCTTTTCTCCTACAATGACGCCAATATCCGCTGCAAGTAATGGAGCGAGGTCACCGGGCGAGTCACCGAAATAAATGACTTTTGCCCCCGGTGCTTGTGCGCTTAACTCACGAAGTAAGGCTGCTTTGTGAGCACCAGTACGTAAAGCTCTTGGGGAGTTATGCTCTAAAGATCCGTCTGGTCCTATATCATTGGCGTAAACAGTAACATCTCTGGTCGACTGCGCGGTCGGTGATGCAGCATGCGCGGGAACATCGCAAAGATTGTTAATAACGCTGGCAATAAATGCTGCACACCAATTTATTGAAAGAACTGCTACACTGCAAACACGGTCAGGGCGGGCAAGCACAGCCTTGAGAACTTGAGAAACACCTGGACGAATTCGTGCATTCGTAACCTGTTTTTGCAGCGCCGCGCTTGTTAAACCAGAAAACAGACCACTGTCTTGAACTCTTCTAACAGAACGCATTTCTAAGAGCTCAGTTGATGCTAAAAAATCAAGTTCTTCTTCAATAGTAAACCGCTCACGAGGAGAATAAGATTCTACATGAGCAGCGTAATCAGCAAGGTATGCTTCCTGAAAAGACGCCCATGACTGAACATCAGGTCTTGCTTCATACGCGGCACGAGAAATAAGTTCTAACGAGTCAACTACTGTAATTGTTTCATCAAAGTCCGCCAGAAACAGATATTTCTGCTCCGGTTCCTGTGTTTGCGCCATCGCGGGGTCGATGACAAAATAGAAAAACCTAGCCGACCAAGTACTAAAAATCCTGATAAGCGCTTAGTAACAATTTTGGCGCCGCACGGCTTATAGCTTGAAAACTCAAGACATTGAAACTAAATTCAGCTTGGTGAGACCAGACGAATTCTCGGATTCTGGCTGCACGAGACCGATAAAAATACACAATGAATCCACAATTGCGCCAATTTTTCCGGCATTACTCGGAAATATACACGGTATTTTTACCGCTGTTTACTGTTTTTGTCTTGGTGTTTATTGGTATCAATATCTTTTCGCATGATGGACAAATTCCAGGCAGAACTCCCGAAATCGGCCCCGGCGAGGATGCTTTACTGTACCTTCACAAAGCTCTAGTGTCAATTCCTTCTGTAACTACGCAAGAACACAAAGCAGCAATGTTCTTGCAAACGTATTTGCGTAGTGCGGGCTGGACGGTCGAGTTGCAGCCTGTTTCTGCAGATCCTCCTCGTGAGAACGTGTATGCGTATCGTGGAACTCAACGTAACACCCGTGTCGTTCTCACTTCGCACATTGATACCGTTCCTCCTTTTATTCCATTTTCTGAACACGATGGCTTACTTTGGGGACGTGGTTCAGTTGATGCAAAAGCATCTGTTGCCGCACAGATTGTCGCTGCGCAGGGACTTATTTCTGAGGGAGAAATTGAAGCTGAGGGAGATGTTGGTTTACTGTTTGTCGTTGGTGAGGAAACTGATGGAATTGGTATGACTACCGCCAATGAGCTCGGTGTTGCATGGGAATCTGCTATTTTTGGTGAACCTACTGAGCTTCGTCTTGCTAAGGGTCACAAAGGTCTTCTCATTGCCGACCTCAATGCACAAGGCCAAGCTGCACACTCTGGATACCCTGAGCTCGGAGTTAACGCAAACTACTACCTTGTTGAGGCTCTTTACGCTCTTCAGCATCTTGAATACCCTTACTCCGATTTATTAGGAAACACCACTTTCAACGCCGGTGTTGTTCAGGGTGGTGTTGCAGCGAACGTTATTGCCGCTAATGCTACTGCACAATTGACTGTTCGTGTAGCTGCGGATATGGACGTTGTGCTTGCTAAAATGCGTGCTGCTGTGGAGAAAGTTGAGCATGTCTCTTTAGATGTGTCACTTACTTACGACCCCGTTATTTGCGACTACAATGTTCCTGGATTTGAAACTACCGTCGCTGCATATGGCACTGATATCCCACATTTACACGGAAACCATAAGAGCTACCTCTACGGACCCGGTTCAATTCTTTTCGCGCATGGTGACAACGAACGAATCAGTGAGCAGGAACTTCGCGATAGTGTTGAGGGATTTAGAGAGTTGCTAGTTCATGCGCTTGGTGATGATGTTCATATTGATAAACGTGTCAAGGGTGTTGTTGCCCAATGATTATAGATATTTTGTTTGTTATAGAACTAGTATTGTCTTTTTTTTGGTGAATAAAAGTATTTTACCTCTGGAATAATCGAAGGTACGCGGAAGCTTTAAACTATAATGTAATCAAATTGGTAGCGAAACTAGCTGAATAACAGATTTTCCGTTGACCAAGAGTTAGCGATTCTTTTGGCCAAATCTAATTCATGCTTGTCAAACACAAAAACAATAACTCTATTAGTCAAAAGAGGAATTTTAAGCAGACTTATAAAAACATATCTTCTATCCATTTTTCCCAATCGGGTAAACTAGAAGCTGTTTGTTCAACTAGATTTTTTGATTGCAAAAAATATAATTGTCTTTGTTTCTAGTGAGTCTTATCCGTAATATTTTTTGCAATTTTAAAGATACATCCGAGCTGTGAACAACGTTGACGCCATCATCGAAAAAATTGCCTCTGTAAAAATGCTAAACAGTACTTTACAGAATTACCGCACATTCTTTCGTATCTAAATTTTGTTTTTTAAAAAAAAGGAAACTATGAAAAAATAAAAAAATGGATAAAAGAAAAGCTCAGCTTTTTTGTTTTTGTGAGCAGCTTCAAAATCCGGTAGATTACTATTTTGGTTTTCTTGCATTTGTGTTGCACCTAATTTATTTACACTATTAAACGTTATTGCTTACTGCATTTAATTAAAAATTATCGGCCATTTTTCAAAAAGAGCTAAAGAGAAATCAATTTCTCTTGTTTGATTTATGAATATTCAAATAAATTAGAAACAATCTTGGATGGCATTTCGGACTGGGCTAAAATATCATTGACACTACTCCGTTTCTCCATTAATATCGTGAAGTAGTCGCAACTTCTCCATAAAGATCATAACTTTCTTTATTTTGCGTTCTTATTCAATGAGATAATATAATCATTGATATGACCTTTCCTCCGCAAAAGCAATAAATTGAAAGTGCAATGCATACTCAGTTAAAAATGTCCAGCATTTACGATAATTTATCTACTCAGGTGCAAATGAAAAACGCCATCTCGCATCAACGGAACTACGAGTCTACACTACACAGCACCCCGAAGAGATCACAATCAATCACAAGGAAAAAAATTTATTAGTAATGCTTATCTTTTCTGAACCTAGCGACCAGCACCAGTTCATATAAAAGAATAAAACACATAGATATCTGTAAACACAATAGTATAATATATAAGAAAAAAATTTAAACTCTTTAATAATTTAAGACACGAACGACAGTAAATTGTAATGAGAAGTTATTCGAAACAAAAAACTACTGATCTCATATACAAAAAACCCAAATATTTTCTTTAAAAAATTATACTCGCGCTTACAAAGTAACCGCAGTGCGGAACTTGGAACCAGCGTAGAGAGCTTTGTCACCGAGCTCCTCCTCGATACGGAGCAACTGGTTGAGCTTAGCAAGACGCTCAGATCGGGCAGGAGCACCGGTCTTGATCTCACCGGTCTGGAGACCGACGGCGATGTCGGCAATGGTGGTGTCCTCGGTCTCACCAGAACGGTGGGAAACCATGACACCCCAGCCGGCAGCGAAGGAGTCCTGGGCAGCCTTGATGGACTCGGAAAGAGTACCGATCTGGTTAACCTTAAGCAAAAGGGCGTTAGCAGCCTTGAGCTCAATGGCGGTCTTGATACGAATGGGGTTAGTAACGGTCAAGTCATCACCGACAATCTGGATGTCAGTGGTCTTGTAGAAGTGAACCCAAGCATCCCAGTCGTCCTCAGCGAAGGGGTCCTCGATGGAAACAATGGGGTACTCCTTGCAGAGGGAGGCGTAGAGAGCAGCAAGCTCCTCACCAGACAACCACTTGGATGGGTCAGAGTCAGGATTCTTGAAGTCCATGTCGTACTTGCCGTCCTTGAAGAACTCAGAAGAGGCAACATCGAGAGCGATGGAGATCTTGCCGGTGTAACCAGCCTGCTCAATGGAGTCAGAGATGAGGTCAAGAGCCTCCTTGGGGGTCTGAATATCAGGAGCAACACCACCCTCGTCACCAACGTTACCAGCGGACTGACCGTAACGCTTCTTGGTGAGGGTCTTGAGGATGTGGTAAACCTCAGAGCCCATCATCATGGCCTCAGAGAATGTGGAGGCACCGGTGGGGGCAATCATGAACTCCTGGAAGGCAAGACGGCCACCAGCGTGGGATCCACCATTGAGAACGTTGAGGACTGTGAAGGTTAGACGTTAGAAAGTGTTATATATATATAGGTACAAGTACCCGATCCGAAAGAAGGAAGAGGGTATCGGAAGAAAACTTACAAGGAACGGGGAGGACAACGGGGTTCTTGGAGCCAGCCAAGTCCGCGATGTGAGAGTAGAGAGGGACACCCTGCCGAGAAAGTTAGTACAGTGAGAAAACGAAAAAAATCATCGGGAGAACGCGGGACATGCACGGCGCGGGGGTCGGAAGAGGTCGGGAGTAGACGGTAAACATAAGCCGCGGACGCAGCCACCGCACCCGAGGAACAATCGGATAATGCCGGGGGTGCGGGAGCGCCAGCGCCATCTTTTTTTTTTTACCGACCTTAATCCGACGCCGCGCAGCAGCCCGTGCGTGTGATCAGACTGCATTCTCGCGATGGCAGCCGATGGATGTGGGGTTTTCTTTAATGATGGCTTACCTTTTCGCCGGCAGCAGCCTTAGCAGCAGCAAGGGAGACACCGAGAATGGCGTTAGCACCCAACTTGGCTGTAAAGAATTAGCATTGAATAATACAATTGACAGCAAATGAATATAATACATACACTTGTTGGGAGTTCCGTCAAGCTTGAGCATGAAGTCATCGATGGCCTGCTGGTCCTTGACGTCAATGTTGGCCTTGATAAGGGCCGGAGCAATGACATCGTTGACATTGGCAACAGCCTTGAGAACACCTATAAACAATAGAATTAGCAAGAGAAAATAGAAATCAATAACATTGCGAGATACAGCAGCTATGTGATCCACGCATAAAGCGCGCTGCAGCTGATGACGCAATTGCACAGAAAACAGTAAAGAAGGTCGGATCATACCCTTTCCACCCCAGGCCTTCTCCTTGTCACGGAGCTCAAGAGCCTCGTGGATACCAGTAGAGGCACCAGAGGGGACGATAGCACGGTAGAGACCGGTGTCGGTGGTGAGGTCAACCTCGACGGTGGGGTTTCCTTAGTGCTTAGGTTAGCATTAATCGACCAATTGAGTCAAATCGCATAAGAAAGAACAGTAATTGCTGCAATCGCAAAATAACACAAGCAAAAACAATCAATAAACAGAGTATCAAAATGCAGCTCGCGCCTTCGCCAGCGAGACTTGCAAAGTACGACTGCTCTTCCTTTCGCAGCGATAAGCCTAATCACGACAGACAAGATACATACCACGCGAATCGTAGACGGAACGAGCAAAGATCTTAGTAATAGCCATTGTATTTGACAGTGAGGAAGACGACAAAAGAGCGGTGTTCTGACAGAAGGACTATGCAAGGAAAAGAAGAAGAGGAAGAAGAAGGGAGAAAGAGGCTTAAAAAAAACGAGCACCGCCGCAGCCGAAGCTGGTGGTTGGCTGGTTTTTTTTCCCTTTTGCTTTGGCGCGCCGCACTGACTCAGGTTTGTCGCTTTGCCCCACCGCTCCTAAGCGCTGTTCAGGCGCTGACGTGGTGCATACGTAATTACCAGCATGGAGATAAGTAGCTGCCAGCACGGGAACAAATGTGCGCCGCTGACAAAGTCGTTCTCTGTAGATACACGCACACGCTCAAGCACACCCATTTACACATCGATCTAGCACATCGGACCACCACACAATGGCCGACACACACGAGTCAGAGCCGCTGTTGAGCGAGCAACCTGCAGCAGAGACGCACGAGGCCGCTCCAGCTGTTGACGAAGAGCGAGAGCGCGCGTTGGAGGACTTCAAGCGGAAGCTTCTCGAACACCGTGATGCCGACGCGAAGCTGAAGGAGTTGCGTCTGAGTATCCGTGGATTACAAAAGGACTATGAGAAGACCGAAGATGTGTGTATCTTGAGATGGAATATTGGTGATTTGTGCTGACTGGGCGATAGGACATCAAAGCACTGCAGAGCGTGGGCCAGATCATCGGTGAGGTGCTCAAACAACTCGACGACGAGCGATGTATGTTATTCTGTTGATTTTCATCGATTCGAAAATGCTGATATTTAATAGTCATTGTCAAAGCGTCATCGGGACCGAGATATGTCGTTGGATGCCGCAGCACAGTAGACAAAGAGAAGCTCAAACAGGGTGTGCGTGTAGCCCTTGATATGACAACACTCACAATCATGCGCATGCTTCCCCGTGAAATCGATCCTCTGGTTTACAACATGACTAAATACAAGCCTGGTGATCTCTCATTTGCTGGAATCGGTGGATTAAACGAACAGATCCGCGAACTGCGTGAGGTTATAGAACTGCCACTGAAGAACCCTGAACTGTTTCTCCGCGTTGGAATTAAACCACCAAAGGGAGTATTACTCTACGGTCCGCCAGGAACTGGTAAGACACTACTCGCACGAGCCGTGGCGGCTACTCTTGGTACCAACTTCATTTTTTCACCTGCCTCGGCGATCGTTGATAAGTACATTGGAGAGTCTGCTCGTCTTATTCGTGAAATGTTTGGATATGCAAAGGAACATGAACCCTGTATCATCTTCATGGACGAAATCGATGCTATTGGAGGACGCAGATTTTCAGAGGGAACATCAGCCGATCGTGAGATTCAACGTACATTGATGGAATTACTTAATCAAATGGACGGATTCGACTATCTCGGCAAAACAAAGGTTATCATGGCCACCAACCGACCTGATACCCTTGATCCAGCACTTTTACGCGCAGGACGACTTGATCGTAAGATTGAGATTCCCCTTCCTAATGAGGTCGGACGGTTAGAAGTTTTCAAGATTCACGCTGCTGGAGTACAAAAGCAAGGAGATATGGATTACGAGGCTTTAGTAAAGATGAGCGATGGATTTAATGGAGCAGATATTCGGAATGTAGTCACAGAGTCTGGATTTTTTGCAATCAGAGACGATCGTGATTACATTGTTCAAGATGATCTGATGAAGGCAGTGCGGAAAGTAGCTGAGGCAAAGAAGTTGGAAGGCAAGCTAGATTACGAGAAGCTATAAGTTACAATACAATAAGAGCACATGTGTATTAATTGTAAATACATAAAACATAATCAATGTTTAGAGCAGTAGGATGTCATCTGATCAAAACGAGACATCACCATCCGGCACTAAAGATATCCCATGTCTTGACCCAATCTTTCCAACCATGTAGTCACAGCTCGTCCTTTTCAACGGTCTCTGCCGCAGGTTCGGCAGCAGCAGGTTCGGCAGCTACAGGCTTGGTGATTTCACCAGACTTGACAATGACAATGTCGACAGCTGGCTTATCACCTCTGCCTTTCTTGGTCTTTTCAATAGCCTTTACGACATCCATGCCGTTAATGACTTCACCAAAGACGACGTGGCGACCATCGAGCCACCTGTAAATCTAGTCAGAACAATCTTTTTAACACTCTAGGAGAAGAAGAGGATACGTACGAAGTTACGACGGTGGTGATGAAGAATTGAGAACCGTTAGTATCACGACCAGCATTAGCCATAGAAAGAATACCAGGTTTGGTGTGCTTAACAGAGAAGTTCTCGTCAGGGAAGCGAGCTCCGTAAATACTCTTACCGCCAGTTCCATCACCACGAGTGAAATCTCCACCCTGGATCATGAAGTTGTCAATGACACGGTGGAACTTGGAGCCAGCGTATCCGAATCCCTTTTCACCAGTGCACAAGGCGCGGAAGTTCTCGACAGTCTTGGGGACTACGTCACCGTATAAACCCATGACAATAGTGCCGAGGGGCTTTCCACCTTGTTCAACATCAAAGTAGACCTGAACTTGTTATTAGATTGTATCAAAGAAATTGATAAGTGTACATACTTTGGTGGTGATCTCCGGGTTGGCGATGGTAGGACCAGCCGCGGCAGTGCCCTGGGCGAAAAAAAGAAAAAACGCAAGAGCAAGCGCAAGAGCAAGCGATCCGAGTCTGAACCAATTGACCATTTTTGATAATGTCACAAAGATTGTGTGATTGTGTAGAATAAGGTCAGGGAAAGGAGATTAGTGGGTCAAAGAAGGAGGCGTGCGGCTACGTGGCTGGTAAGACGAAAGGCAATCTAAAGTAATCTATAAACCACTGTTCTATCTACAATCACCAGCTAATAAAGACCGTTCAAATAGTCATACGAACACTGATCTGCTCCTTCACAATTCTGTAAACCTCATCTTTACTCTTCTCGCACGGCACAGAAACGACCTTATTCTGTTGACGGAAGTAATCAATAACCGGCATCGACGTCTCCACAAACGTCTTGAACCGCTTTCGAATACTCTCAATATTATCATCCGAACGACCACTAGTCTCACCACGCTTGAGCAATCGCTGCAACATCACGTCCTCAGGCGCGTCAAAGTATAAAGTAAACTCAGACTGCGCGACTTCTTCCTCGAACTTAATCGCTTGATCCATCTTACGCGGAAAGCCGTCAATAAGGAACTTTGTACGTCCCTGAGCGACTTCGGCGGCCATGGCGTTTTTGAGAAGTGCGATTGTGATTTCTTGAGGAACAATTCGTCCTTCGCGGATATATGTAGAGATTAATTCACCGTACTCGGAGCCTTCGCGCGCTTGTTCGGCGCGTAAAAGGTCGCCAGCGGAGAGATGCACGTAGTTGAAATCACGGACAAGGTTTGCACATTGCGTTCCTTTTCCGACACTAACAATTGTTAATAAATACTTGTGCAGTTGCCGGAAAGAGAGACATACCCAGGCCCACCAAGAACAAAGATAACTTTGACTTGATCGCGAGAGAAAGCTGGTTGAGACACTTTAGCAGGAGCAGACGTCTCCTCCTCTTTCTCAAACTTTTCACGGTACTCTTTAGGAACAGTCGCGTTTGGCAACTTCAAATCGCGTCTTGCCTCCCGTTCTACTTTCATTAGCATCGTAAACTCAAACCCCCACTATAGGTCGCTAATTCACCCACCTTTCTTCATAGACCGCGTCATAAGATAAAACACCAACGAAAAAGCACCAGCAATCGCAAGCATCTTCTTGAACGAAGGCGGTCTACGCGACAGCGGCGTCCGTCTACTTTCCCTACTCTCTCCCTCTTCCTTCGCGCCTTTATCTTGTTCTCCAGAAGGTCCCGTCGACGCGAATCTGTAAAACTGCGTACTCCGGAAAATACTCAATTGGCGCGTCACGTCTCGCGATGAGCGCAGAGCAACTCGGTACAGCGACATTGTCTTGTTTACAAACGATGCGAGTGCGTTTGGGTGGAGACTTTATTGTTCGCTTTTTCAGTGTACCGCCGGAAAGTTAAAGTTTAGAGCCGAGCGTCTGTTTTAAGTTTCACTGCGCGGTTTGCTGCTTTGTTTACTGCTTGCAGCCTATGGTTGTTGTGTATGATTCTTGTGCAAGTTATGAATATCTGCTATGGGTGACAATAATAGCATATGCTGGAAGAGATATTTGATTTGTTGTGACTTGTGTGTTTATCTGTCATTATAGAACCATATCTTCCAAAGTAGGAGTTTTGGTAGAGGAATCATCAACACTTCAGAGCTCTTTTACTGTGAATAAATACCCTTGACTAAAGCAGTCTCTGTCAATGATTCTTGATTTAATTCAAGGTTTATATGAATTTATTTGCATACACCTTTCTATGAAATGACTTTTTCAGGCTGTTTGGATTTGTGTCTCTATTGAATCAACTTTAATTATTTATAATTACTGAAAGCACATTACTTGAAGGTCTTGTATTGATTGCTTGGACTGACGATTAGCTTTAAAGCGCTTTATGAGTGTTGAGCATACAATATCAGTTTCTTACGCATGATTATAGCAGATGAATAGTCAAAAGTAGCATTTGTCGAGCAGCTTATGGATTGACATTGTACTTATGTTGGATAGCCAATGTACCAAAATTGTTGCTATTATAACATTATGGAGACCAACAAATCACAGGTTATGGCCCCTGTTATGCTAGAAGGAACTCAGGCTAGTCATAATAATTGTCTCTAGTAGGTGCATACAATTTTACCTGAGTTCCTCCTACAATGGCATTATGGAGACCTAAAAATCACAGGTTATGGCCTCTGTCGCACTAGAAGGAACTCAGGCCAGTCATAATAATTGTCTTTAGTATGTGCATTCAATTTTACCTGAGTTCTCTTAGTGCAACAGAGGCCATAACCTATGATTTTTAGGTCTCCATAATGTCATTGTAGAAAGGATCATCACTTTATGACATAATCCTTACTCGAGGTCTGAAACCTCATATATGCATTTAGAGTAAGATGTGTAGTGGCACAAAGTTTCATCTTATTTCAGAAGTCAGATAGCAGACAGAGCACGTCCAGACTTATTCCTTTCGTTCTTTAGTCTTTTTTCCCATATTTTCCTCTATAAGAATGAAACCCACTGTACAGCTTATATAGAATGGTCTTGAATATTTTTAGTAATATATGTATTTCCACCTCTGTTAAGTTCTTACAGTTATAATAGCAACAATTTTAATACTTTGTACAAAGACAATGCTATAGGTGTGGAGAGGTTGAACATGTCCAAAAAGATTGGCCGAGCTAAAAGAAGCAAAAGTACATCAGCAGACAGCTGCTGTAAGAGACTTTGGGCAGTGTCTACTTCTGGTCTTGGTACATTGATATGGGTACCACAAGAAGACACATGTCACCTGACACCTCTTTTGGAATTATAAACCACCTATGTCAAACTACAAGTTGCAAAAGGTGAACATAATGAGGCAATTGGTGTTGGCAACATTGAAGGAGAAGTTTGCACAGATGGCACCACATACCAAGTTCTGTTCAAAACGGTTTTGCATGTCCCTGTTGCAAATATGAGTTTTATCTCCACAGACATGCTCCACAAGGACTCAGATGTCTGCACTTCTGATGAAAAGATTACAGCCACTGGGTTTAAACTTTGAACTGAAAAAAGATCAAGATAGCTCAATTTTTTGTACCATGAAAGGATTAGACAAAGACCCTCATGATCACTGACATTTGGCTGATGCTAGCAACTCAAGTGATTAAACAAATGAAAAGTGGCATTGTGTCCATGTCTATTTGAGAAGCAGCAGAAAGCCAATGATTTTCTATTGCTCAAAGGTCTAGATTATTATGAGACACAATTTCTCCTCAAAGTATTTGACAAGCTAGTGAATCTCAAAGTTACTTTTACAAATCTTGATCTTGTAATCTTTTTCTTTTTTGCCTTCCCAGCCATATATAGTAGGCTAGATGGCAACCCTATTCAACAGATTAAATTCAAGTAGCTAAAAGAAATAAAAAACAACAAATTGAAGAAAATAAAAGTAGTTAGAGAATGCATATAAATACTATATAATAGTGAGACAAAGTCAAGATTTCTACGATATTAAAAAATCATAAAGGGTAGTTTAATTTAAATAAAAGACTTTATAAATACAAAAAAACTTTTGAACAAGCAATATGACTACGCAGAAACCTCATTAACAACAGCTCTCTCCTTTTCCGCTGCGACTTTATTCTGAACAGCGACTCTAGCGTTTCTGACGACGGCCAAAACGTCGACTAAAGAAGACTTCCAGGTGTCCAGCCGTCGAGAGATGTCGGACCATTGCTCGGTTGTGAAGGAACGTGCGACGACGCGGTGGATGTAGAGTTTTTGGTCGAGTTGGGACATTTTGCCTTCGAGGAGACGGGCGCGGATGACGTCGATGATCCAGAGTTCGACTTGGTCCGGGTCGATGTTGAGAGCAGTCGCGATGGATGCGTAGGGGACGGTGTTTGTAGGCGCCGAGGCGGCGGCGAGGGAGGCGAGGGAGAGGAGACGGATCTTTGTGGTGAGGCCGTCGGCGGAGAGGGAAGAAGGGATTCTGGAGGCGGGGAAGGCGGTGAAGTCGGCGAGGGTGCCGGAGACGAAGATCTGGAGGAGGGCGAGGCAGTCGGCGTCGATGGCGGACTCGGGGACGGCGGCGAGGACGGCGTCGAACTCGAAGAAGGCCGGGGAGGCGAGCGAGCGCAGGACGAGTTCGGCAGAGCGCTCGGAGGGAATGGAGGCGCCGGAGCGAATGGCCAGTTTGTGGGCGTCGAGCAGGTAGGCGAGCGCGTGGGCATCGTCGGGCATGGCGGCGGCGACGTCGAGCAGCAGGCTGACCTGGTCGGCAGCGGGCAGGTTCCAGTCCGCGAACCAGGTCTGCAGACGGCTGAGTTGCGGCAGGAGCAGGTCGGTGAGCTCAGATTGCGCAGCGACGGCGAGAATCGCGGAAAAGACCGGTTTGCGCGCGACGGAGGACTTTGGGAGCAGGTTGAAGAGGTTCGAGAGCACGTTGAGGCCCGCGAGCGCGTGTGTTTTGGAGGCCGCCGCCAGAAGCTCGACCAGTCGCGCGACGTGGTCTTCGAGGCCGGACTCGATGAAGGAAACGACCTGGAGCAGCAAGTTCGCGGCTGGCTCGTAGTCTGCTCAGTTGGTTAGTTTGGGCTGTAGGAAGATATCCGGGCAGCGAATGCCTACCTTTCTCTGGAGACGTAGCGATAGCGTCGGCGGCCGCGAGCACCAGACTAACAGCGGCCGCGTATTTCTCTGGATCGACCGGTCGGAGTTCTTCTTCTTCGTCTTCGTCGTTGTTGTTGTTGTCGTCCTCGACCGCGAGCGCATCAGCGACGGCCGTCGTCAGCGGTCCGAGGTCGTCGTCGCTCGCGGCAACAAAGCCATTGAGCACGTCGATAAAGCCCGCGAGCTCAAGAACAAGCTGCGACGGCGACCCTGCCAGCGCGAAAAAGAACGTTCTGTTGTCCATTTCGTGTTCTTTGTTCTTTGATACAGCTGCTTAATCAAAAAGGCAAGGAGAAGTGAAAAACAGCAAGACAGGGTAACGTGCTGAGACGTACGCTGCCCGTGCCTGGCAATACACACCCTTTGTTGCAACTTCACGAGGCTTCGCAAGTCGCCCAAAGAACAAAGCAGAGGATGTCGCCTCCGCCGGCTGCTCGCGCGGATCTCGCCGCGTTTTTCCCCGACCGCGTCGTCGCGCACTCTGCCGCTCCCGGAAAAGCGAGAGCGGACCTGTCCCGCGCCGCGAAGCCAGCCCGCAGAGCGCTCGGAAAAGCCTACATGATCGAGTACGACCCCGAGCTCGACAAGTCGCGAAGCCGCGGAAAAGCGCCAATCTACCGTTCTCGCGACGCTGCAAAGGCCGTCGGAAAGCTGTCCGACCCGCGCAGCGCGATGCCCGCGTATCCCGTCGGAAGTCGGCCGCAGAAGCGCAAAGTGCACACTTCCACGCTTCTCCCGCTAAAGTACGGCTTCGACGCGTATTCGCTCGGCCCGAAGCCGCCGTCGCAGATCCTCGTCTCGGGATTCTCAAAGCTGGCGCTCGAGGCCGCTGTCGCGAGGCAGTTCGCGCGCTACGGCGACTTTGAGTCCGTCGCGATGCAGAAGGACCCCGTCACGGGCGCGTCCCTCGGTCTCTGTCTCATCCGCTTCAAAAACAAGACCGTCTACGCGCCCAGTTCTGGAAGCAGCAGCAGCTCGTCGAAGCGAAAAATGCTCGTCGATCTGCGTTCGGCGCATTTGTCTGCGAAAAAAGCTGTCGCGGACGCGGAAAAGGGAAACGTCCTCGTCGGCGTCGACAAAGTCACCGCTGTCTTCGACGAAGACGGCATTCAGCTCAAACGCATCCTCGACGACATTCGCGCTCAGCAGGACAAACTGCAGGACAAAGCGCGTCGTCTTCAACCGCGGCCTGAACCTCGTCCTCCTGCAAAACCCTCTCCTCGTGAAACCACCACTCGTGAATCAGTCTTCAAAATCATCGGCAACAGACCTTACATCTTTGTCGCAGACAGACACGTCCCTGTCTCCCGCATCCGCTCCAAAGATCTCGAAGAATACCTTCGCGACTACGACTTTGTCGCAATCTACTCTATCCTCAAAGACTCGCCCACCCGCTCTATACCCAAATACCACCCCAAGCAGCGCGAACTCGCCGGTTTTTACGTTGTATTTGATGACCTTGCTGAAGCGAAACTGTGTTTTAGACATATGGACGGCCGTGTCATGGACAAGTATCGCTACAGAGCCTACATGACCCTGCATATCCCACCTACTGTTCTTCCTCGTGCTCCTGAACCAAAGAAACCACCTCCGAAACCCTCCGATCCTGTTAAAGATGCTACATCTGCTGTTCTCACCGACCTCCGCGAAATGCTCAGAAAGGACATTAAAGCCCGCATTGTTCCTGTTATTTACAAACTCCTCGAATCCGCAAATGTCCCTTCGCCTCCTACTACAGAAAAACCCACCGTCGTCGTATCTTCTGCACCTACTTCCCTCAAAACAGAAACAATCGACATGGATAGACCAGAAGACCTCGACCCGTCCACATTCAGCGTGCGCCAATATTCTGGCAAACTTCCTAATCTGCCTCGATTTAAACGACGTACTGATGCTTCTTCTTTGTCGAATTCCGCGCTTAAAGCTGCTATCAAGAAGAAGCATAGCAATAACAACAAAAATAAGAAAGCAACTGAAGCAGAGAAAGCAAGACCGATGACACATCATCTTAATGATTATATTTCCGGTGATGAGGCAGATGATGAACTTGTTAAAGATGATTACATTCGACCTATTTCTGATTCCGAGTCAAAAGAGGATACACCCATGCCTGATTTTGTTTCCGAACCTGTATCTATATCTGAACCTGAACCCGAACCCGAACCGAAGAAACGTAAAGCAAGTCAAAAGACGAAATCGAAAAGAAGGAAATTGGTTAAAATTGATTTCACTACCTCTGAAGAAGATGAAGACGACGAACCTGAACCCTCTGAACAACTTCCTACTCCTTCAGAAGACGACCGAGAAAGTATTTTCGAAAGCGGCAAAACAGACGATTCATACTGGTCTTCTACTCCATCTATCATCAATACACATATCGACACTGATAAAGTTTTCGATCTGGACGGTATTCAATCCCTTGTTACTGACCCTGAAGATCTCAAGTACCTTCAAGCTGCATTACAAACCACCGAACCTGATCCTACAATTGGTAATGTAGAATACTGGGCCTGGCGGCACAAGCAAGCTAAATCGAATTTTTACGGCGACGTTGCAGGTTCTGCTCTTCGTGGGCCTACAAAGAAATTAACCCGTCACGAAGATGAATTTGAGCAATACAACTCCACAGGAAGTGCGCGTACAGAAGGATATTATCGAATTCCAGAGACTGACAAGACTGAATATCTTGAGCATCGGAAACGGTTACGGAAGAAGAAACATGCCGAGGTGGATGATGTTGAAAATACGCTCGCTGTTAGAACTACGACTCCAGACGATGATAATGAAGCCGATAATGACAATGATAAGCCACCACAACCTGATACTGGCGGTACTGAAAAAGATAATTTATCATCTCGATCTCACCGTATCAACAACCGCAAACTTGCCGCTGAAATTAATCTTCAAAAACAATTATTCAGCGCTACAACCGAAACCTCTGCTGCTGCTGACGTTTTACGATTCAACATGCTCAAAAAGCGTAAAAAACTCGTTCGCTTCGCGCGCTCGGCTATTCATAATTGGGGGCTTTACGCAATGGAACCCATATCCGCTAACGACATGATTATCGAATATGTAGGAGAAGTTGTTCGTCAACAAGTTGCTGATATGCGTGAACGACGGTATTTAAAAAATGGAATCGGAAGTAGTTATTTATTTAGAATTGATGAGAGTACTGTTGTTGATGCGACGAAACGTGGAGTGATTGCTAGGTTTATTAATCATTGT
>JAJLWK010000293.1:0-17504 GCA_030570675.1 Myxozyma neglecta | reverse complement strand
CGCACAACCAATCCCGACCCTAGCGAAAACCCGGTGCAAAAAAAAAGAAATCCAGTCTCAGTCTGTGCAGGCCTCAATCATCCGCAGACAATCGAGCTTCGGGCATGGTCCGAAAACACCTTTTTTAAAAACAAAAAAAGTGGTCTGTATCTCACCACACAGGGTTTGAAATAAGAACTGGTTTGCAACACGGGCGGGGCCGAAAATGGCGGCGGATAGAAAAATAGCGCCTTGAGTAAAAGAAAAAGATACGTGAAGCTCTCAGCAAGCACTTTATAAAGAGGAAGAAAAAATAGATGCACGGATGGCTTTGACGGTTATGCGGAGTAGAGTTTATTGTCCCAACTCGAAATGACTTTTAATTGCTAAAGAACGCGACAAGACGGATCTAAGGTGCAATGCTGTGTGCTAGTATGTATTTTCATAAAAAGACACGGGATAAAATGAGCTAACGGTAAGTTTCTGGGACGGTACCTAAGAACGCGGTGATTTCACCAAAGAGTGGTATGCACTTAACATGTCTATGTTTAATTACATTATAGCAAGTATTAACAAAACGAAGGTTGCGCGTTTGAGAAGTCTCTCCTAGAAACATACATTGAAGAACATGGAACAGACCCGGTGACGAATGAACCATTGACAATGGCAGAAGTTATTGAAATTAAAGGTATGATCAGTCAATATTGTCCAGATCAGGTCAACTAAAACCATTTCACAAGCCGACTCTCCACCAATCGCACGAACACCAGCACAAGCAAGTATACCCACACTGCTACAAAACTTTCAGAATGAATGGGATTCTTTAGCGTTAGAAACTTTAGCTTTACGACAGGAACTAGTTAAGACTCGGCAGGAGCTGAGCACAGCTTTGTATTATCACGATGCCGCAGTGCGTGTTGTCGCTAAATTGACAGAAGAGCGCGACGCTGCTGTGGCGGCTGTAAAGGAGTTGGAAGGAATTTGAAACATTGATGTGTTGGTGCACATGTTGTATATTAGACCCCAGAACGTATTTGAATCCAATTTATTGAAACATATTGCTCATATAGTATACTTGTTAGGGTTTAAAAATCATTAGCACACCTTAGATCAGCTCTTAGTAAATTGTCATTAGTGCCAAAATAAGATGCATTTTGTGTAAAACGATTCGAAGCATTTAGTCATGGTGGTTTATAGTGATTACGGGTGTATTTGACCGCAGTCAAAGCAAGAAGTACGAAGATGAAGAGAAGAATATCAAAACAAGACCAGAAATATCACATGGTCTACTAGAATTAGGCGGCAAAACATTGCTTGAAAATCAGGATTCAAGAGCAGTCGATAACTTTTGATATCCATGCTTTCTAGTAAATTTTAAGTGATCATTATAAAAACAAAGATTTAGACGTTACCGATTTCTAGATTACGGTTTTAGGTTACACGTGACTTGTCACTAAGTTTAAGCGACGGAAGCGACTTGTCTACGTGGATGACGAATGCTTTGAGATTGAATGCAACTTATTGGCGGAAACAGAAGCGCGTACTCAGTATCTTGAGATATACATGAATTGATCTTTTCTGACGGTTATAGATGATGATAGACAGCTTGCTCAGTAGCAATTATGTTTTATTAATGTATCGGCAGCTGGGCGCCATCAAATCCTTAACTGTAGAGAAGGGCACAAGATTATAGACAGCCTTAATGAATGCACTGTACCAGCTTTAATTGCTATCTCAATTGTATAACACTATGTTACATAAAGCAGCTAGTTGAAAAGAAAAAGTAAAAATGGGAAAATACTTAAAAGTTAAGAATAAAATTACATAATAGAGATGTTAAAATTTTAACAAGAATACAAAATAGATTGCATTTAGGAAGAGTAAGAGTAGATAAAAAAAATCCTGTAGTATATATATACTTTCAACTAAAAAAGATATGGAATATGTAAATACAAGTCTAAATGGGTTAATAGATTAAAAGTTCCAAATTTTAAAGAGGCTTGTAAATATTTTAATATAGAATATATAGAAGCTAATAATATCATAGAGCAAAATGATATATATTTTGCAGGATTAATAGATACTAAAGTGGATAAATTGTATGAGCGATAAATTGCCGCCTGCTTCGTCAAATCAAGTAGAAAACGTTGAAAAAACAAGCAGTATGATGGCGTCCGCCACTGTGCGTTCAGTCTGTGCAGTACAGTTCAACAAATGTAAACAGGACTACAATGAGTCAAATCCGGCATATAAACAAGCAATTGCGCCATTTTCCGGCCTTGCAGACTAATTGCAGTAAAAGATTGAGAAATGGAATAATACTGGATCCACAAAACCGCTGCTATATAAGCTCGGACTTTGTTTGTGTCCAAGCTGCAGGGGTCGCGGACAGGTGCGGACCAGAAGAAGCCTCGCCTTGGCTGCAGCGAGCAGCACAGCTCCCCTGCCCAAAAAAAATGCTTATTGGGAAGCAAGTGGATTTTACAGCAATTAAAGTATCCAGAAACTCAGATGAGATAACGATGAGAATTTTAGGTTAATGAGTGAGAAAATATCTGCTGCCTAAGTTTAAACCGAGAAAGCGAACTGTGTGCCACAGTATACATTTAATGAAGAGCAGGACACAAAATAGAAAAACAATCACAAATATTTACTGATCTCTTCTATATCTAGTAGAGTTTGCACCAGTCAGTAAATTGGAGAGACAGCCGTAGAAAGATGTAAGCTAAAATGGTGCCCGATATGGTGGCGGATGCGGCTCGAGGCTAGGGCATAGCTATCGCGAGTCGCTCTGCCCGGCGGCAAGCTTAGAGAAGTCGTCCACCGCCACCACCAAAAGGCCCATTTCTGCTCGACTTTTGATAATGACCGCGATCCGCCGGCTGGTGCGCCGTGCGGTCGAGGCAACGACTCTGATGTTGCGCGAGCTTGCTGGGAAAAGGGGCTACACAGACCTGCTCCGGCGCCGGGTGCGCGTCGGTGCGAACCTTTCATTGCCATTAGCAACCCTCCTCATCTTTTTGCCAGCCTTTATCTGCGCTATCTTTCTGTTGCTCTTTGGTGTTTTGCTTCCTGGATGGAGGCCTGTCAATAATTCAACGCGACCTGGGTTCCTTGACCGCAACAGCCTGCCGCCTATTCATGCTATAAACGAAACTATCGACACGCCCTTTGCTACTGGCTGTCGCGTGCCAGACACATCTGGACCCCGAGCAAACGCTGTTCTCGTTGTTCTTGCCCGCAATTCTGAGCTTGACGGTGTTCTCGACTCAATGCGTTCGCTTGAGCGCCATTTCAACCGATGGTACCATTATCCATATCTCTTTTTAAACGATGCTGTTTTCAATTCCACTTTCCGTGAAGGAGTCGCAAATGTAACCGACTCTGAAGTTGAGTTTGGCACCATTTCTCCTGAGTTATGGGATTTCCCTGACTGGTCAGACCCTGAAGAGACTGCTGAAGGTATTGCACTTCAAGGCGACCGTGGTATTATGTATGGTGGTATGGCTTCGTACCACCACATGTGTCGCTTCTATTCAGGCAAATTTTACAAGCATCCACTTCTTGCCAAATATGACTGGTACTGGCGTGTGGAGCCCGATGTCAAGTACTTTTGCGATATTACTTACGACCCCTTTCTTCAAATGCAAGACCAAGGCAAAGTTTATGGCTTTACAATTGTCATCAAAGAGCTTATCGACACAGTTCCAAACCTCTTCCGCTACGCATCTGGCTTCAAACGCTCACGCAATATTTCATCTAAAGGAATGTGGGAAGTCTTTTTGGATAAAGAGACTCCAGAGGAAGAGCAAAAGCGACTGAAAAAAGAAGAGGAAGAGGCGCGGAATAAACCATATGATGAAGAATATAGATTAAAAGACCCCGAGCCTATAGATCCCGAAGACATGAATGGTGAAAAATACAACTTATGTCATTTCTGGTCGAATTTCGAAATTGCACGATTAGATTTTTTCCGCAGTAAAGAGTATGAAGATTTTTTCCAATTTCTTGATCGGTCTGGCGGTTTTTGGAATGAGCGTTGGGGAGATGCGCCTGTTCATTCTCTCGCTGCTGGTATATTTTTGGCACCTGAACAAGTTCACTATTTCCGAGACATTGGCTACCGACATACAACCATTCAGCATTGTCCAGGAAATGCGCCAAAGAAACAATTACCTCGCACTCCTTATATTCGCGATCCACAGTCTAAGCGCGACCTCGAGGAAGACCGTTATTGGGACTCTTGGGACATGGAACGTGAAAATGGTGTGGGCTGTCGCTGCAAGTGTGATACCGATATTACCGACGTTGAAGGAAAAGAGGGAAGTTGTCTTCCTTATTGGGTTGATGCTGTTGGTGGCTGGTTATAGTTCTTTTTCTAAACCTCCACTTTTGCTTGCATTCAGACTATGATTAATGCACTCTTAATAGATGTTGATTGCTTTTTTTCGTTTTGTTCTGCGTTATGCTCTGTCTCGTTTCTTTTCTTTGTTTCTTCCTTCTCGTTTGTTAAATACTTGCCGCATGTTAGAGCCTCGTCTGACCTTCTGGCTGTACAGTGCTTCTCTATTTCTTTAATTATCTCATTTGTTTTTTTTGTATTGCTAGTCATGTCTTGCTTTTTTATGCATGTTTTCCTTCATCAGTTTATATTACAGTCTATGCGAATCATGTCTTTACCCCCCCTCCCCCCCGTCGCCTGTTTCTCTGATGTCTCCTCTACTCGGTTAAACTGCAAAAGTTGGGTTTTTTTTTCGTTTGTCAAGTTTTTTTTCTTTTTTTATCACTCTTATCATTGATGTGGATGGTTGTTATTTGTGTTTTTTTTGTGCCTTTTTGCAATTGCCGTTTTTTTGTATCTAGAACTTTATTTCTTTTCAATTTGTTTTTAGTGTACATGAGTTCTTTTGTCAAAAATTCAAGATAGAAAATGAGTCTTTTTTATGATTTCGTAAAGAATTATATGTAACAAGTTTACTTTAAGTGATGATCTTGCGAAACAAAAAGAATAGTCAAAAATGGTTATGATTACCTAGGCGGTTATTCTTCGTACAAACAGTAATGAGAAACTCGTTAGATAATATAAGTATGACAGTACAGAAACAATGTTAAAACTTTTATCTATCGTACAAGATATGCCCAATTACTCTAAACTCTTTGTCAAAAAGATAGGAAGTGCAATACTATCTTTGCTCTTTACATGAAGAGATCTAATTCCTTCCCATCCGCCTTTCACAACACTCTTCACAAGTTCCGCAACAATCGCATCGACGTTCTCCGCTAAATCATCAGCTGAGAATGTGGAAAAACCAATCTTGATTGTGGTCAATGATCCGGCTGGTATGACAACAATAGCAGATTTTAAAGTGCGCTCAAATTCAGCTTTGACTCTCTTAATAGAAACGTTTTCCTTTTCACGAGAGATTTCCTCCTCAGGCGTTTTTTCTGCTCTCTTCTTCTTGCTTAATTGCAATGTAACAGCTTTTTGAGTTTCAGCGTTCTTTTGACCTGTAGGCCCCAAAAATCTAATTGGAATAGGCATTTTCTTTGCTCCAATGAAAGTCTTACCAAGAGCAGAAGGAAGCATTGTTACGATGCGGTCGTCGGCAAGGAAGAGATCGTAGCTGTCGCGGAGTTGACGACGAGCTTCAAATGTTTTAAATTTACTTCGTAACTTGGAAACGCCAACAATTCGTGCGAGAGATTCTGAGATAACAGCGTCGGCGTCACCTGGGAGATCAGAGGGCATGAAGAGATCTTTGTAGAGACGTTGGGGATCCTTTGTGAGCAGGCAGATCGAGGTTGAGTCTGCAGTGTATATAGGATGAGGAACAGTACTTGATTCACATGTCAGAAAATTTAACAAAAAAAAGCCAGATCAACACATACATGCGCTTAGGTTTCATAACAAGCTTGTCACTCAAGTATTTTTTTGTGCTCACAACGAGGTACATTTCCTTCTTTGCGCTTGAAGCCGGATCCGATGGATCATCAGACAGTAAATTCAATTTACGCTTCTTTCCAGTCTTAGCAGACTCTTCCAACTCTTCGGCTACAGCTTTTTCCAAGTGCTTCAACAGTGCTTTCAACGCTTTCTTGGTTTGCTCAAGAGAGTACTCAGTAGCTCCAGCAATTCCAGTCTGCTCTTCTTCGACAGCGACAACCTCAGTAAGAGCAGAGGCAGCACCAGCTGCCTTCGCGCCCTTTCCGGTCTTCATTTTTTTTGCGCTTTTCTCTTTCTTTGGCGGCATTGCTAATGTATCTATTTTAAAACGTATAAATAAGTTGTCCCTTCAGTCAAAACAGAATCTTATCTTGTTTTGCGCTTGGGAAAAAAAATTCTGGGCTTGCGTTGGGAGTTGCGATTAAAGTTTCAGGAGGCGCCGCACGGTCTCGCAGATGCGTAGCGTCCATTCATTCAGCTTTGGCAGTTGTCCTACATTGCCAATTTCTCGTTTGTTGAGTTGGTTGAGAGGTCTGAGTGACTGTATATCAGGTAAGAGAACGCGGAAGATTTAGAAGGGTTTTTTTGTTTTGTTGTGGTTTTGGTTCTGAGCTGAGAAAACACGTGAAACGTAGTCGTCATTACAACGAGCCGGATTTCACTCGCATCCTATATAAGGCCGCCTTTATAATCTGCTTCCGCTTGATCTTGCTCTTCTTCTGCATTAAGCTCTGCGTCTTGAGCCTGGATTTACTTTTTTTGCTATTATAGTACTTTCTCTACAAAACTCGCACTCAATGGCCGAGTTTCTTCGTTCGGCAATCGCGTCTTCGCGTTCGCGGCATTATGATCCTGTCGCAGACACATACCTCGATCTTGCATATCTAGAGAAAAACATAATTGTCTGTTCAATGCCTACTGCGGAGTTTCCGAAAATCATGTACAGAAATTCGCTTGCAGATCTCCGCAAGTTACTTTCACTCAGACATGGCTCTCATTGGCACGTTTGGGAGTTTCGTGCTGAAGGTGCAGGTTATGAGGACCACGAGTGGTTTAATAGAGGTTCGTCAAATTACGCACTTTTTGATCGGCCATGCTAACTTTGTATTTCAGTCTCTCATTTTCCCTTCCCGGATCATAATCCTCCTCCATTTGTTATGTTACCAGCAGTGATAGCAAGTCTACACAAATTCCTTTCACAGAATCCTGAAAACGTCGCAGTCCTACACTGCAAAGCAGGTAAAGGGCGGTCTGGCACTATTTTCTGTTCATATTTAATTGCTCAACATCGATGGTCTGCACAGACTGCTCTTGCTCATTTTACCACTCGTCGTATGCGTGCAGGATTTGGCGAAGGTGTATCAATACCTTCTCAGCGGCGATGGATTTCATATGTTGAGACATGGGCTCGTGATCCTAATCGCGAGTATCGTGAAATACCTGCTGTCATCACCGAAGTACGTATTTTGAATGCTGTGAAAGGTGTTGAAGTCAGTATTCGTGGATTTAAAGAGCTTGGTAAAAAAATAGCTACTCTGTACGAGTTTAGTAAGGATGATTACATTGAGCATAGAACACTCACCGGTCAAGAAATGAACCAATCTGGATCTGTTTGGTTTGGTGCTACTGATGAGTCTTCCTCATCAGGTGACGAAACGACAAATGAGCAAGAGAGAAAAATTACTCGAACAGAGTCATTAGGAAGTCTTCACCATCGAAGTTATCGAAATAGAGCGGCACCTGTACATCGTTCTGGGACATACAAATCAGTTCAATATAATCGTGTGCATGATCCCACGCAAAGACAAGAAAAGCACGCTGAAGGAACAGAAGTTATTCTCAGACCTAGAGCGGATATTCATGTTTTAGCAGATGTGAATATCTCTATTGAAAAGAAAATTTATGGACCAGCTGGTTTATCATTCTTAAGCTCAACTGCATACGCATGGTTTAACTTGTTTTTTGAAGGTGATCATGATACAGGTGGAACTTTTTCTATAAAATGGGAAGATATGGATGGATTTAAAGGAACCAAAAAGCGTGGTGGCAAAATATTTGATCGGATTGAAGTGGATTGGGTTGTTGCGCGACCTATGGAATTACCTGGTGGAGTTCAGCCGGAAGTTGAAATTGATTTAAGAGCTATGGGCGATGAAACATAATCGAATATTTCATTCGGCATCAGTCGAACTCTTTACAGAAGTTAATCTCTTGGCTTAAACGATACCGTCGCGAAGGCATGTTACTACATGTCTTTGTATATGTATATGCGTCATTAATAGACTTGCATCTCATTTTGCATTGTTGCTACATTAGAAATAGATCCTGCGAAAAGAAATCCGCAGACAAGAGGTATGACAGTCGTCCCTATCTTTTGAAATAGAAAATTGTGTTCTTTTGGATACTTTTTCTGATTCTTTTTCTCCTTTGTTTTTACACGTATTTATATCATCTACAAGGGATTCTATGCAACTATATTGCGTCGGTTGTATTGAGTAATATAAGTTAAACACGTTTTCTTTACTCTGACCTCATATTATAGATTGTAATGATATTAATGATGTATATTAACCTCTCATACTATTAACGTACAGTAACAAATTCAACAATATTAAAAATCCTTCAACTAGTGCTACTACTACTACTCTTAGTCATATTAACAGCAGGTTTATCAAGTCCTCTAACAGCAGGTTTTCCACCAGCACTAGCTTGTCTGCGTCTCGCTTCCATCATATCTCGCGATATCTGGCTTCTCAATGCTCCTACTGATGATCTGTTGTTTGTCTCGGGTGGTGGGGACGGAGAAGATGAGCCTCGAGGGTTGGCTTTTTCTAATGCTCGAAGTGCCATAGAATCAAGATCTCGCGTAATACTATGAACAACTGTCAGACTAAACCTTTTTCAAGCAACGATGTACAAACTTACGCTTCTGCAGATTGTGGCCAAATTGCATGAAACTCCCAAAACGCTGGCCTTATACGCTCTCTGACATTTGGATTAGCATCTGTGATACCCCGCTTTAAACTATCTTCAAACTGTTGTACAATATTCGAGGATTCTATAGCCGCCTTTTGTGCATGGTGAACCAGAAAATATAACTGTAGCCATCCTGCAGCATACAATCTTGTAGACGCGTTTTTATCATGACACGCATTGCAGATTTGACTAGCAAGTCGCGGCTGAAAAGATGTATGAGCTATTAAAACAGATAATGAGGAATTTGCAGATTGGCTGGCAATCTTTTTACTAGATGCTGAGAGTTTGATCAAAGTTGCAGCAAAGCTGTCTGCGATTGAATCAATGGCGGATCCAGTAGTGTTTGCAAGATCACCAATGAGTTTACATCCATGCGCGCTAAGAGTAGTACGTAAAGAACTAACAGCTTTGATGATTCCCTCCACAAGAGGTCGCAGAAACGTTATGAATGTAGTAAGATGATCAGTGACAGCATTTCCTCTAGCTAGTTCACGCAACTTCACAATATTCTTTTGTCGATCAGCCCAGTTGGCTTCGGTCTCCTTTCCTTCAAAAGGTTTGACCATACTTTCCATTAAATACTCTAACTCAACATCTGAAGCCACATACGCGGGTTTCATGCTCTCCATTGTGGACCCGGATGCTTTCTTAAGTAAGAGCTCGACAGACTCAGGAAGTTGAGTAGAGGATGGTGTGCTGTTGGAGACTGTAAGTGACGGTAAACCTTTATTTTGATCGAATTTGGCGGGTATAACAGCTAAAGGTGTTCTTTTAGCAAGTGTAGGCGGAGCGGAAGCTGATGTAGGAGGAAGAGCTACTGTGGTTTGTGGTATGTCGCCTGCAGCTGATTTAGGTCGGGCAAATCGTTGAATGGAGCCTAGAAGTAAGTTATTGGATGGGACCCCTGGATCTGAAGCTGTGGATTCTGTGTCAGAGGGAATTGGTGGAAGCTCGACGCCAAGTTTAGTGAGTAGTTCGTTTGCTGTATCTGCTGGGATGTGCTGGTTTGTTAATTCGTTTTTGAGGTCGATTATACCTTGCATTGATATATTTCTGAGCAGTTGTCAGAGAAGTCATACAAAATCACGGTAATTAAGGCTTACTTGTGTAAGGAAATAATAGTATCGATTGCAGCCTCTTTGATGAATAAATTTGGGTTCTTTAAAGCAGACACAACATCAAACAAAAAGCTGCGAACAGCAAATTTTGGTTCCGAATCTTGTAAAAGTGCAATAAATCTAATTGTCTGATATCTCACTTCATCGTTGTCATGTAGAAATCCATCAGATCGCAGACAGCGCTCAACTTCGATGGGCGACGCGCGCCAATAATCAATTAATGCCTTTCGCGCTACATCGTGGATTTTATTTTGCTCAGTTAACTTCTCAATAAGTACAGGAACAGCGTCATTGGCATATCTGCGTAATTTGAGCTGTTCTTGAAAAAATAGGCGTTTGATGAGATGAGATAGACATCCGAAGGAATTCTGGGAGATTCGAGGATCTTCGTGGTGAGAGCCAAAAACAAGATATTCAAAGTAGATATCGATAGCTTTGTTCTAAGAAAAGAATAAGTAAAGACAATAAATTGTAGTTCACTGTTTATATACCTCAACCGGCTGGTGCTTGAGTTCACTGCGAACTCGTAGAAGTGTACGAACAAGAAACTCGTAGTCTTTCTGGGGTTAGCAATGTCGCGCCTATCAGGTTTGGAAACAGACGTAAACACACCACTCAGTTCCGGTGCATTAAACTCTTTTTTCAAGTATAACGCATCGTCTAAAGACATCTTTCTTCAAAAAGCGCAGTAACACTCTGTAAACTTGCGATATCAGCTACAACGTATTGTCTAGTTTAGCTCTGGCTGTTCAGAGCTGCGGCGTGTTGTTTACTTTTCCCGTTACCCTGCTTTTGCCTTTTTGAAATCTGGTTTCCACGGTTGCCAGGACAACAAAGCCCTAACCGTTTATATGTTATTTTGGGTAGGGATTCGCGTCGAATGAAAGAAGCCGAGCGGCTTCCCGGAGCGGCTGTCGAAAAAGCCAAAGTGTTCCGACGAAAGCGGTTTGGATCTCTAGACAATTCTTGCAATTGCATCCGCATAAAGAAGACAAATCTGTCAATTGACAAACAAACAAACAATCCACGTATTTAGCAATGCTTTTCAGATCCGCTTTCCGTGCTTCTGCCAGAGCCGCTGCTTCGGCTAGCGGTCGTCGCTTCGCCAGCAGCTCTGCCGGAAGCTCGTCCGCAGGCTCCTCCAGCATCGACCTTTTCACTATCATTGTGCCCGTCGCTTCCTTCGGCGCCTTCCTCTACGCAAAGAAGTCTTCGCCGCCTCTTGAGAACGAGCACTTGCCCGTTCAGGCCAGATACCTCGAGGTTGAGAAGCTCAAGGCCAGTGGGCTCAAGGGTGAGGAGCTCGAGAACGCTCTCGCCGAGTTGGCTGAGCTCGACGTCTCGCCTGCTCCCGAAATTCCCGAGGTCGAAGCCGGCGACAAGAAATCGTTGCTCATGACCCTCGTCACCCCGGCTTTCATCGAGGCTTTGGGCTTAGAGCCCTCCGAGGAGACCGACGAGACCTTCAAGGAGCATGTCCAGAAGTACTTGAAGTCTTTGAGCACAAAGGCGGAGCCTGTTTCTGAGGCCACCGAGTCCGTTTCCGAGACTGTTGAGTCTGTCGTTGAGCCTGTTGTTGAGGCCGTTTCCGAGAAAGCCGAGGCCGTTTCCGAGAAGGTCGAGGCCGCTTTCGAGAAGGTTGAGTCCGTTGTCGAGGTCGTTGAGCCCGTAGCCATTGTTGAGGAGACTACCGAAAAGTCTGAGTAAGCTATTTAACGCTTAAAACATCAGTCTTTTTTTGTTTTGTGTTTTTGCCTACTTTGGTCGTGTTTGTTTGTATTTGGAGTGTCGTTTTTTACACGTGTATTTACCAAGATATTTTGCGATTACGTACTATCGCATAATTGGACAAAACTAATTTTGCATCGAAATATGGTCTACTTTCTTTAAAATTCCCATTCATTTCTTCTTTAATTATCTCTATCGTGCGTATGTCTCCTTATTGTACTCCACTGCGTCAATACCTGGTGGAGGTACGCAGTATAGTAGTTTGCCCTTTACGTAGTCTTTTAATACAACTCGTGCTGCTTTGGACTCATCCGGTCGTCCTCCCTTACTACTGCGGATAAATCCACGTGCAATTGCATATGCTCCAAGTAACTCGTCCGCCGTAGGAACGCCTGTGCCTCCGTCGACCTCTGGCCGAACGTGGATCTTGATTCCATAGATTTGTTCAATGTGCTCTTTTGGAATACGCTGAGCTACAAGTCCTGCAGGACCAGTGTATTCGCGCATTTGATCAATTGGCAAGACACCATTGCACACAAGCTCCGCCTTAGTGGAAGCGAAATTAGGAAACACCAAACCAGGACAATCACACAAAACGACTCGCTCGCTCAGATGAATGGTTTGGAAATGCTTCGTCTTACCGGGTGTGGCAGACACAGATACTTTCTTTGCTCCCAAAAGCGCATTAATAGTTGACGATTTACCAACGTTGGGATAACC
Source organism: Myxozyma neglecta (assembly GCA_030570675.1). Lineage (NCBI taxonomy): Eukaryota > Fungi > Ascomycota > Lipomycetes > Lipomycetales > Lipomycetaceae > Myxozyma > Myxozyma neglecta. Next base: position 5,039 of record JAJLWK010000293.1, on the reverse strand, counting down.
AACTAAACCAATGTAGATCTTGTCTGTTTCCTTCTCAGGTTCTGGCGCAGTGCGTAGAAACAACTCTTCCAACTCATCAACAGAAAGCACATGAATGTCCTCCGCTGTAACTCCATCATCTTCGTCATCTTTCGAGGTCTCATTCACAAGCTCGTCCTGCTCATGTCTGTGAATAAGCTCGGCACTCTCCTCACCATCAAGCGATGCCATAACGGCAGAAAAAAACGCAAAGCGGATGTTTTCGCGTTTAAAATGTCGCGCCCATAATCGGCGCTGATGAGCAGAAAGCATATCAGCTTTGTTGATCAGCAGTAAATTGCGCTTCTCTTTACGCTCGCCAAAGGCAAGCTCACGCACATATACCGCCAAATCCTGTGATCTATAAAATAATGGATTTCGCGCATCACAAATCTGAACAACAACAGACGATCGTTCTACAACACGCCACAATTGTCTCCAGACTTCAAGATTTCGCTCAAATGGCGTAAGCAAAAGATCTTGCTGCTCCTCAAGTTCTGCTAATCCACGACGCCATTCCAGAAATGCAGCACGTTCGGCGCGATCAAGCTCCGCTGCTGTCGTTGTAACATCCCAGTGTGGTCTTCTCGGAACAGTCAATCGTGCTCGATTCGATATTTGTTTCGTTTCAGCTTCTTTAAGCTGCTCTCCCGTAAGCAAATACTGATTCGTCTGATCTTGATGAAGAATCCGCAAATTTAACTTTGTAGCAGTGAAGTCGGTACCAGCAAGCTCAGCCGTGCTCAAAAATTCATCTAAATCACCTTCCTGCGTAACAGATTGTAATTTAGTCCAACCAGGCTGCCGAGCTTCACGACTGCTCTCTGTCGTTCCGTCTGGAAGCGCTCGTTGGCCTCGACGAGTCTTATTGCGAGCATTGATGATAGCGTGTCCAAGACCGTTGGCGTGGTGAAACGATTTTTGAACCTATTTCTTATCAATAAATGTTTTAATAAAAGGTAAGAGAACATACCATCTTGTTCTGTTTGCAATCGGTGTTTGCGCACTATCAAGATTTGTGAAAGATATTTTTTGGCGAGCCTCGTTGGGAGAATTACGTCAGCGCGCCGCACTTTAATCTCGAGTACGTATTTACGCACAACTATTTTGAGGTACGAGTCGTGGGGAAGGTTAGGCAATTGTGAATATTTGACAGTTTCAGTTATTTTTAGTCGTTTTGAAGGCATATAATGGCGGAAGCTGATAGTGGAAATGCTCAATTGGAGCTATTGCCAGACTCGCTCTCATCTCAAAACGAGAAAGAATCAGAAGACTTTGCCGATGCATTGTCAGAAGTCACAAGCTCCAAATCAGCAGAATCTTCAGAAAGGTTAACTCCGAGTAGTAATTTTTTTGTGAAAAAGAATGATAGTGGTAGCAATGACGGTAGTGTTGATGACGATGATGACAGTGAGATTGATGAAATTGATGAAAACGACGACATTGACGACGAAGAAATAAGTGACGAGAACGAAGAAGAAACATCTGGAGATGAAGATACAGAATCGCATGTATTATCTACGGCAGCTGCTCGTGCTGCTAAAGCAAAAGAAGCATCTAAATTAAAGGATCTTTCTGCTCCCGTGGCAGTATTACAAATGCGCGGCTTACAGGATGAGATACAAAGCATTATTGATAGTTTGGTTAGTGTTCCACTTATTCGATTACTGATTTATATTAATTTCTGTCAGAGCGCGGAATATTCAAAATCATCGAAAGAGCTGGAATCTAAGAGTATGTTGATCGAATATTTGGTTGAAATGTGTTAACAGCCGCAGTGGACAGCATATCAAAACGAATTGACGACCTCGAAAAGAAAATCATATCTTCTTGATACGTTGACAGACTGGATTGAGATATTTGTATTCTGGGACATTTAGAAACAATATTACAATAATGATACCACGAGAACTAGCTGTTGCCGCACTATCTTTTCAACCAAAATTCATCAAGATTAAATAAACTCTCGATACTCTTTGATGAGTTACTTCAGATAACTGACGGCAAACTTGCGTCTATGAACAAATAAAAATAATAAATAAACCCTATATAAACTAAAAAGAACAAAAAAAACAAAAAAACAAAAATGGCAATTAAAAACTAACTCTGAAACAACTCGCGAATTTAAAGCTCATCCTTGACCGGCTCCTCAGTCGTCTCTTCAGTAGCCTCCTCAGTGGCTTCCTCGACTACTTCTTCAGGAGTCATCTCCGCAGTTTCCTCGGGTATTTTCTCAGCGGTCTCCTCTGGAACAACTTCCGGTGTAACTTCAGGGGTCGGGTTAGTGTATTTCTCCAAAATATCGGCAAGAATGTTAAGTCTAATCTGGAACTGATCAGAGTTTCCACGAATCATGGTTCCTTTCTTCAAGATATTGTTAAGTCGAGCAATCTCCTTCTGAAGGTATTTTTCTCCTTGAGTCGCAACTTTGCTGAGAACCTTACCGTAATAAGCGGCATAGGGAACTGCAGATGAGCTAGCTGCTACCTCCTTCGCTAAGTCAAGAGCCTTTGTAGAGTCGTCCTTCAACTGATAGATGGCGCTGTTAAAGATATCAAGAACACCGGCAGTCGCTTGCAAAGTACCATCAGGATTACGATGCGTACCAGCCTTTTCGTTGATAAACTTAACAAAGTCCTCAACTGATCGACCGGATAGATAATCAACGACTGAAGTAGAGCCCTTGGGGAAGAACTTGATTGTGGGGTAACCCTTGACGTCGTACTCGCGAGCAGTAAATTTCGCTTCAGGGTCAGTGCTATCCATCTTTGCAATAATAACATCCTTGTCCTCCGCAAAAATATTAGCTGTCTTCTCATACGCTGGTGCCATAGCTTTACAGTGACCACACCATGAAGCAGTAAACGCAACAAGGACGTCTTTTGATGGATCAAGAACGATCTTCTTGAAGTCTGCGTCTTTCAACATAACCAAAGCAGAAGGCGGACCCTTCGGCTTACTAGCCTTTAATCCAGCATGTTCATTGATAAATTCTTGGAATGCATCAAGGTTGCGGCCCTTGTCGTAATCAATTGGAGCAGCTCCCTTGCCGTCGAAGTATTTAAAAGTAGGAAATCCTTCGATACCGTATTTTTTGCTCGCTTTGCGATTTTTGTCACCGTCAATTTTGACTGTCAGATTAGTACCCTCGTCACGATAATCTCGAAAGCGTTACATACTGATTTGAATCTTGTCCTTCTTGGTGGAGTAGGCATCTGCTAATTCCTCGTAAATCGGTGCCATATGCTTACAATGCCCACACCATGACGCGTAAAACTAATAATTACTTTAGTAACATGCCAGTGATCCGCCCAAAACTGAGAATACCTCAACAAGCGACGGTTTACCACTGTTAACAACTATAGAATCAAAGTTCTTGTCGTCGATCTCAATGACATTACTAGCAGCAAGCGCTGACGCCGCTACAGTCAACAGAGAAAGAAATCCTGCGACAAAACGCATTTTAAATAGTCAATTGCAAACAAAAATGCAGAATAAGTGATAGGTATATGTACAAGAGGTATTGACAAGTGGGATCAAGTTGGACTTAAAAGAGAAGCGAGACGGGATGATTACTAAATTACAGCTACGTGTGAAGAACGAATCTGGCAAAGCTTTGTCCTCCGGGGCACGCACAGAGTCACCACAATCGTACGGATCTTTTTTGTGACGTCTGTGACAGATTCATACTGTACTCATTGTTAGCTAGGTATTGTTTGCCACTTTAAATGAAAATGTAGAAAATGTATTCGTGGCCATTTCTTAGATCAGCTTACTCAATATACGCAAATTATTAGTAATACAATTTAACTTACACGTGATTTTTGAACGTCACCCGCGTAAAGAGTGAAAAAAGCTTCACGTGACATTTATGGCAGACGCGTCGCACAATAAATCAATTCGCGTCGCTCTCGTCTTTCATTTTTGTTGCGTTTCTATTTTTTCGGCACTCCATTCTTTATAATCAACATGTTGTTATTTTACAGATTTAATGAACTTTTTCTATTGCTTTTATGATATATAAGTGCTAACTATCGCTGTTTATGAAATTAGGTACTTTTCAGAGCGTTTCTTGAAATTAGGGATTTTCTAAACCTATATTACTCTTGTTTCGCAGATCTACCAAACGGTACGGTGTGTTTTTCTACTTTTGTCTATTGTTTTTATGATATATAGATGCTAACTATTATTGTTTCTTGAATTAGGTACTTTTTAGCGCGTTTCTTGAAATTAGGGATTTTCTGAACCTATAATTCAAGCCTGCATTCAAGCCTTCTCTAGAATAATAAGTAGCTTTTATGTTTGTTGCTAAATGTCACTTTTTGATGCTAAAATTACTGCACTAGAATTCTTGGCTCAATTTTTATTTCACTAGCATCAACATGGACCCCAATGACATTTCAACATATTTTTGTTCAATGTGCGGGCTGAACCGTCTAGAAAAAGATTTTAATACCGCTTTGCAAGGCAAGCATAAGAAAGGGTGCCATTGCCATGAGAAGAAGCGAGTTTTTAGAACTACTAATCATTTTAGTAACAAATCATCCTATTTTACTGTTATAAATTCTATTGCTGATAATAATTTAAATAAATTTAATAAGAAATCTTATTATCCTTCTGTTAAAGTGAACAAAAATTGGAAGCATTGTTCATAAGGAAATGCTTGGCTGGAGAAATTCAGTAAGTATTTATATGTTGTCTCCAAAAGTAGATTTTACATTTGATAAGGAAAAGTTGAAACCCTCTAACTTTCAATATAATTTTGCTTTGGAGGATTTGCCAGTTCTGTTAGATAGGCATTGGTGATGAAGATGACCAATTAAAAACAGACTCTGTTTTTGCTGATGATAGTGATGAAGAAACTGAAGATGAAACGGATTTTGGGTTGCGATGAGTCAGTTTTTGTGAAAAACTTCTGCAGATATGGCTTGGGAACAACATGCAGAAGGTAGCTTGAAATCTTTTGACGGTCTTTCAAAGCTTCTAAAGTCTGTAATGACTCTATTTAAAGCTATTGAACG